>CAWUFW010016743.1:0-294775 GCA_963921515.1 Calotriton arnoldi
AGAACATAGGTCAGTTCACAAAATTCGATACTGGTCACAAAAATATTGGTTGGAAATTGCAATCAGTTTTTTCGATCATTATGATACATCTTGCTGCTAGTCCCTGTGGCACCTCTAACTCAGGGTTCACTCACCTGTGAGGGGATCCATCTGTGGACAAGCAAGCACAATTACAAGATAATGTTCATAATGCTGGAAACACTTCCTCCTGTCCCCTCTTCAGTTCATCAAGGAAATAGGCTACCTTAGCACCATGCTCTAGGAAATCTAAGCTCATGCCTTTCATGCTGCTACGATGAGGGACAGCAACCAGCTCAGACAAAAGGTTGAAGGTAGAAGATTGAACCGGTGTATCTCCCTCCTTGGTCATCTGTACTGCGTCCCAACCCACGCCTGAGACATTATGTTTTCCGTAATCGTGAAGGGGATCAGCCTTCCATAGAAGTGATTCACTGGTGCTCAGTGGCTCATGCCCACCTCTTCCATCCTTGGAGGATCCTTCCAGCGAGGGTCGTTCCAGGGAAATTCCTTGCTATAGGCATCCTTTTGGTCCACCTGTCTCTTCCAATCTTCCTCTGGGCATTTTGAACTATCCAGATTTTAGGCCTTCCCAACCATACACCAGACCAGTCTCTCTCTGGCACAGGGCAGATTGGCCGCAAAGACCTGCCAAGCAGAACATCAAACCATCCTCCAGTTGTCAGGAGAAGTGTGACAATTATTGCACCCCCGTATAGGACTCCTATCTGCAGGGTTCAATAGAAGCACTTACTCAGTTAATAGTCACTTTCCTGATAATGGCATGCAGTCCAGAGGCCTTGTCACTTCTTTAATCTGCTCATGAATTCTGTAGGGAGCCCACAGAATCAGCAAATTTACAACAGTTCACGATAAGCACCGGATCCACATTCTGCTGAGGAACAAACTCTAGAAATGGGGCGAGAGGCTGAAGAATATATGGCAACCTATGACGCCATGAGTTCTCAGACAGGCAATGAAGCACAGGGAGAGAATTTAAAGAGAGGATGAGGAAGAAGTGCTGAATCGGAAGTAGGAGAGGAAGTAGGAGAGGAAGAGAAAACTAAAGAGATGGGGAAACAAAAGAGGAAGAGAGAGAAATGGCGGCAAAAGAATGAGGGAGCAAGAGGCGCGCGCATCGCACCCTATCGCTAAACATTTATTCATGTTTATCATTAATCGTTGATACTGACTCGTGGCATAAATGTGCTTTACAAACTAATATTGAGCCTGGGTGGAAGGGCGGAAAGAGATTACCAGAGACAATTGACTATGTTTCAAAAAGAGAATCAATAAACATTACAGCCATAAACGAGGGAAGCACATACCCACACATACATCTCAAGAAACAGACGGAACAGTACCGTTATTAACTGAAAACGAAAGTATATGATGCATGCCTGATGCTGAATGCTATACAGACTTAGGCAGAGTTACACGCTCGCTAAGCCACAGCAGATGGCTGATTGTAATGGCGTTAGGAAAGAGCAGCTCAGCTACTGGGAGTGGGGCAAGAAATGATGTCCGCATGCTGTGCGCTCTGCAAACTGGTACATGTCACAGCAGTGTCCAAGGCAATTTAGGGGACGCCATAAAGACAAATCAGAAAATCAAGGCGCCGTCGACACAAAGTACTGCAGGATGAATGGGAGAGCAGAGGGGAGCAAATTAAAAGCATTTCATTCCTTTACTCACAAGGTTAGCTGCCTCCGCGCGGCCAGCATCAAGCTGCTAAAGTGCGCCGGGCTGCCTCAGCACGCCGCTGATTCAATGATCACGTGACCACCCACGCGACTAGAAAAGAAAAAAAAAAATCTTCCTTACGGGTCAAAGAAACGACTGACAGTTTATCTGGGACCTGGTATGACAGTAGCAAAGCACACTTTCTTTACAAATCTTAAATAAATTCACTGTTTTATTTGTCATGATGTCTAATATTGTATGAAAATGTCTGGTTTTCCATAAATATAACCTGTGTATATATAGTAAAATATGCACGTGTGCAGACTACAATATACTTTGTATAACCTTTGTTAATTAGACAGCTTAAAATCTTCACATATTGGTTTATGCCAAGGTGCATCTTTTATTTCATGCAAAAGTTATTTAACCAGAAGCAGGATACAAGGCTTTAAAGTTGTTGTGTTCGGTGCATTTACATTGAAGATGCCTCGCTTATAATAGGCTCAGTTGTTTCCCTCTGCAAATTCATTGTAAACTGCAATCTGAAAAGTACTGAACAGTGTTTGTCTCATGTTACCTTCGCTGTTCAGTGATAACATTACCTTTTCACTGGAGTGATAAAAGTGTGAATGTGCGTTTATTAGTGCAATTGATCTAAATAAAATGTTCCTAGGCCATATTTAATTTATTGTTTTATGGAAATTAAATGAAACGAAATGAACAGGATTTGTTAAGGTTGTACGACGGTACATCGCATGCAATTACTTCAGATCATACAGTGCCGTTCTTATAGAGTAAACAGTCAGGTTTTTCAAGGCTTTTCTAAAGGGGAGATGCATTTTCAAGGATGTATGATGGCGTGGAAGAGAATTCCAGCACCTTGCTGCTGCCACTGAGAAAGCTCTTCCACCCCATTTCTTCTTCCGAACTCTAGGGGCTGTTATCCAGTTCTGATGTGCTGAACAGAGATTTCTGGCGGGGACATACCATTTCAACATTGTTTTGAAACTGCTGCATTTTCCCCATGGAGTGTTTTATGCACCGTTCATAAGATCTTAAACCGAATACGATTCTCTACTGGAAGTCAATGCAGTTCTCGCAGTCCTTTCGACACCAAAAGCTGCTTTAGGATGTCCAGCATGAGCCTTGACAATGCATTCTGCACATGTTGCAGGCTTACAAGAGTTGACTTCTTGGCTTCAAGGTAGAACGCTTTACAATAATCTATCCTTGAGGAAACCATAGCAAGAGCAACGTGCTTACAGGCTGGGAGTGCCATAAATGGGAATATCTTCCTCAACATTCTCATCGTCCAGAAACAGGTTGAGACTGTACAATTAACCTGATGGTCCAAAGACAGCTCGCTATCTAGAAGGACACCTAGATTTTTAACCGTGTCCACTGGAACCGGGAGTGTACCAAGTGTGCCCAGCCACCAGTTGCTGTTCCAAATCAAGGTAAGACATTCAAAGAGAAGTACCTCTGTCTTTTCTCCATTCAATTTCAGATAGTTCTTGGCCATGCAAGGTGCTACAGCCTTCATGCAGAAATGTAAATTTGCTGCAGTATCCTTAGTATCTTTTGAAATTGACACAGTGAGCTGAGTGTCACTCGGTATATGACACTGTCTTTAGCTCGAAGGAGCGAGCAGGCTTAGCCAGTGGGGACATATAAAGATTGAATAACATGGGGATCAGAGAAGAGCCCTGAGGGTCCCTACATGGCAGCGAGAATGGCTCTGAATGGAACTGCTTCATTGCTACCCTTTGAGATCTCTCAGTAAGGAAGGAGGACAGACAGCAATTTCAAAGCTGTGTTTTTAATTCTTAGTTCCTGCAGACGCTTTGTTAGTAGGGTAGGAGAGATGGTTTCGAAGGCCGTGGGCAGATCCAAAAGGATGAGTACCGCAGTCCGCCCTGCATCAACCAGGCATCTGATGCTGTCAGTAGCAACTAGCAGAGCTGTTTCAGTTCCATTGTTCCTATGGAAGCCGTGTTGCGACACATCCAACAGACCCTGCTCCTCCACAAATCCCATCAGAGATTGATTAAGATGTTTCTCCAGGATCTTCACAGGAACCTGGAGCAGAGATATAGTTTCTTAGTTCTTCAAGTCACTAGGATCTAGATTTGGTGTCTTGAGTAAAGGGCGTGTACCGATCTGTTTCCACAACTGTGGATAGTGCCCTGTCTTACTGGCCATGTTTATAATTGCCTTTAAGGTGCGAGAGACTGTACTAGCTACCAAATGCAAAATATTTGCAGAGCAGGGCTCTTAGGGAGATCCAAATTTGATGTTAAGGAGCATTGATCCAGTTAGATCTTGTGTCAGAGATGCAAAGACCTCCAACGTCCCCACATCCTGCTCTTTTCCCTCCTTACATGCTATCGGGCTTTGCTACAATTCCCTACTGGGACTAGGGGAACCATACTTGTATTGTAGGCATCAAGCTCTGCGTTATTAAACATGCTTATTGATTATTGAATTGATCGACTGTTATATAAGAGGATGTGAGTGACTGACAGTTTTATAGCTTCTATATTTAGGGTCAGATGTATTCCCAATATTTGGTTTTCAAATTTGGATATAAAATTTTAATTATGTCTTTTCTTTTGCTAATGAAATTATCTGTAGTGTGCTATATTTGGATATATTTTTGAAACAGATTAAAAAATTACTTACTTACATTGGACTATGCCAGTATTAGAAATAAAAACATTATGTTGGTGCAATTTACAGGACAACTAAAAATATGTTCATGGTTATTGGCACAACAATAGTTTTAGGTCTCACCTACCAGACAGCACTAGGTCTCTGGTTGTGAAAGACTTATTATGGTCTGGCCAAGAACTTACAGTTAGCTTAGATCCCACACATTGCTTATCATTGGATGGCTTTATTGTCACTCTCACTTGCTTGCCTCGTTTTATGTGGTCCCCCCTGTAGAGCGTTTCCTTATTACCATCCTTATAATTAGCTATCTTGTATCTTTCCACTGCTCACTTTTAGGGAACTACTTTTTCCCTTTTGTACAGTTTGTCCTCAAGCACACGCTAATACATGTTAACAATAAAACTTTAGAGATCAACAGTTGTCTTCTTTGATTATTCTCTTTTGTATGTCTTTTTCTTGTTCGATTGTTGTGATCTTTTAGCCTTTTTCCCTTTTGGTCCATGAGAGTGCATTTGTTTCCCAGATCTCTCTCTTTTGTGCTTCTCCCCCATTAGAAATCTGCCCCACATTCCATGTTCCTCTCTCCTTATCTACTGATCTCTCTAATGCACTTCTTCCTCTCTCTCTCTCATGTGCTTTTTCCCCACCAAAATCTCCCCTCCACCACATGTTCCTGTCTACCTCCTGTGCTGCTTTTTCCCTCTCGCCAACCAACATATTTTTAATTTACTCAAGGCCACACACCATTGGTGCCCACTCCCCATTGTTTCACCCCATCCACTCATTCATTGCACCCCAAACATATTTTTGTTTATTTATTTATGTTTTGGAAGGGCTGGGGATGTGCCATTTACTGCCTGGCCGGTCTGCAACATAGTAAACCATTTGCACATAATCATTTTCATATTTTTATTAGCTGATACATATGACATCTGCCATCTTGATGGGTAAATAAAAAAGAACAGGGAAAATGGTGCCCCGGTCATTATCCTGGAGAGTGCCTGCTTTGTCAGACATAGGCGCACCAGCAGAATGATCCTGCTGTGTAATTGCTCCTTTTTTTGCTGATGCTGCACAGTACCAACAAAAAGCATTGACAGCAATATTTGGCAAAGTCAATTGGTCAAGAAAGCAAGGTCTATTGACCTTGCCAATGCTTGATTCCTTTTTTAAGTCTCGCCTACCAGACAGCATAAGCTGTCTGAGTGTGAGAAACCTAATGTGGGCTTACCAAAGACTCACAGTGTATAACAGCCCACCCTTTGCTTACCATTGGTAGGCTTTATTGTCACTCACATCTGTTTGCTTCTTTTTCAATAGCTTGCCTTCATGTTCTTGTGTTTGTCCCTCCCCAGAAGCATAGCCTTTTTATCATTCTTTTCATTGGCTGACGTGTATCCTTCCACTGCTCACTTTTAGGACACTACTTTTTTCTTCTTGGTTAAGCATTTCATGACGGTGCATGTGTTTTCTAGCTCTCTCTCCCTCATGTACTTCTCCCCTGCCAGACAGCCACCCCCTGCGTTCAGTGTTGCTCTCTCCCTTGTGTTCTGATCTCTCTCTCTCATGTGCTTTTCCCCTAAAACTCCCCTGTCCTTTCTGTTCCATGTTGCTCTCTCCCCCATGTGCTTCCTACGCACCTGTGTTAGCCACTTCCTTGTGCATTACTTTTCCCCTCCTCCCCCACATACCCTCACACCCACTCCTCTGTTGCCACCTCACTGTTGTCCTTTTTTATTTCTTTTTTGCTCTAAAAATATGTTTTTATTTATTAAGACACGTGCTGTAAACCGTCTTGTATTGGTAAATAAAAAAGCAAACCAAATGACGCCCATGTCATTCCACTGATGTGCATATGCGTGGTAGCTCATGTGCGTGCATACATCATCACAGGTGTGGGGGCCTACGGAATAACACAACCTTCAGCAGCCGTTTAATTGCATCTTTTTTCTTCTCTTAATTTTTTTCTCAATGCAGCACATCAGTAAAAAGCATTTTGCTTTTTCCCAAGTGCTGCATCATCAAAAAGCATTGGTAAAGCCAATAGGTCAAAAAGTCAAGAAATATTGACTTTGCCAGTGCTTGTTTAATTTTCTTTTCGATATGGTCAACTATAAAAAAACACACACACACACATACAGCAGTTAAGCAGTACATGAATAATGAGCCTAGTTTTCAATACCCAATTATAAAAGGAAATACCAAATATAACAATATAGGAGGGTACAATTTAGGGAATGATCATAAAATGTATGAGACTACCCACATCAAAAGAGTAACACTGCCCAATGATCCCTGGTGTTAGCACAGGCCCAGTAACTCAGTGAATAAATGCCAAGCGTAGGCGGGAAAAAACAAATGACCAATTGCCAGCTTGTCAAAAGATGCTGATTACAGACATCGAAGAGTGTGCAGAATTAATTTAAAATGAATCCATATCTGTTCGGCAAAGCTTTAAGACTGTGTCTCGCGCTGCTGCTTCAGCAGATCTGAGGGCCAGCGCGGGTAAATCATAAATCAATATCTGAGTGGATGGTGAGTGAAGAGCTTTAAATCCCAAAATTGAAATATGGCTTTCTTGGTGGAAGAAAACAGCAGGTAATGAATATACATTAAACTTTTTTTTTCAAATCTAATCACAAAACAAGGGAGGGCGGAGGCATTATAAGAGACTGCTCAGAAATAAGATTTTGCTTTGACAAATTTAAACTCTCATGAAAAGAGTCGGAGAGCGATAGAAGTGTGCATTACAAAGTGGCTCTCTTTCGTGTTCGCACAGATTCTGACTTACTGGCCAAATGCACTGCAGAAAAACTCTTTGATCGTAAATGGCGGTGTCTTATAGATCTGAAGAACCGGGTATGATGCTTTAAGACTAAAAGGGGATTGATATTCATGCGTCATCTGCAATATGTCTAGACTAGTCAACAGAAGTTTTTTGACATTTTCAGACCCCAATTGCAAGTTTATATGCGTGCGGTCTTTCTGGGTGGCTGGAATTTCCATGTCAGCCTGGTATTTTTTAGACGTGTATCTCTGCCTGTTGGGAGTTAATTTCCAAACAAGCGCCCAGATTGCAAGTTAGTTTGATATATGTGCTGACATTTTGCGTGATCAGAATTTCTGTTACTGCCTGGTATTTCTGCACACATATCTGTTTAATGTGAGTCAAACCCCACACAGGTTTATCGGGCGGTTTCCCAAGTGGAATTCCCCATTCCATGGAGTTTTACGGAGGCATTTACCACCTGCTTTGAACGAGGCAAGGGGTAGGCGTTGGCTGACAGGAGCCCCTGCAGCTTGGTACAGCGCGAGCCGGTGGGCGGGATCCAAGGCGAGGATGCTGCACTTTAGCCCATTTCCAATGCAATATTAACGGCCAGACTTCCGGCCAGTAAAATCGTTCACTGCTCCAGAGAAACTCGAGTATGGCAACATCGGCCCATTTATAATTGAGCAGAGCAGAATTCCGCTCGGATACATAGTGCAAGATGTCAGCGTCTCAATTCCACAGACCATTAACACCTCAGTAGCAGGTCATTCTATTGAAGGATAAGTAGCCTACAGCTGGTCGAGAAAAAGCAGATTTATAACATGAACGCCCGCCCCCAAAATCTAGTATCAAACCCACCGAGACAAACGTTTGGAGGCTTTTTATAATTTTACTGAGGACCAAGGGAGAGCTCATCTTTGGTGGTGAACCCACTTAATACTTAAATGAATGTGTCCGTCTGTAATGCAACTTGTGATTATGTAAAGCGCACTGATACATTCGGGTCGAGTTCGCACTATATAAAACTGCAAAAAAAGAAGAATAATGCAGATATTTTTTTTGTTTTGGCAGGACAGACTGACATTAGATTTGTTGGCTAATGTAACTGTTCGGGGTTGGAGCCCGGGCTGGGGAAAGGCAAACCCGGACCCAATGGGTGCCCGGGCCAAATGCCGCCCGGAGGCGGGAAGCCTCCCCCCTCCCCGGGGCGCAAGCCCGGGAAAAAGGGGCGACCGCGATTGGTCGCCCCGAATTGAACGCGGCCTCCCCCAATCAGGGGGACAGGCCGCAAGCCGCGGAGCGGATTAAGAAGGGGGCAATTAGCCCCCTCAAGCATTCAAACCCCTCCGACGGCAGGTAAAGAAGGAAGTGACGGATCGAAGAAGAATCGACGGATCGAGCCACCGCAGCGGCAGCAGCAGGGCAGCTTAAGGACCTAACCCCGGGGAAGCAAGCAGCCGACTTCGATCCGGATTTCTTCTTCGGCCGTGCAGATAAAGGAGGCGCAGAGGACCAGTACCTGCTACAAAGGTCCCCAGCCATCCTGATCCGGATATCAGCAGCGAGGCTTCCTGCCGAGGCCCCAGCGTTAGGAGCAGTTTCCCCGCCCTTCGGGCCTGCGGCATTGGCCTCGGGGGAACCGCCGTCTGTGTTTTTTGGCGCGGCCTGCCCGCATCACCTCCCGCCTTTCCTCGCGGCACCATGGGTGGCACGAGAGGGACCTGCACTACGGGGAGAACCGGAAACCAGCGCAAACCGCCGCCCGCCCCCGGGAGCATCAGCTGATCCTCGGTCCACGTGGCTTAAAGGGGCAGGACCCGGGCGAGCATGACCAGGCGCCTTAAAGGGGCAGGGGCCCTCGAGACACCGCCGGCTACAGGAGGAGTGAGTTGCGGTGATTTGGGGATTATCGAGAGGACATTTGCACTGCAACTGTTGGGTGACAGGCGGTAGGGAGTAAATCCGCTACTTTGTCCAAGTTGGGGGCACCAGGCACAGCCCTGAAACATCGCCGGTTACAGGAGGCGCGGATTGCTTTGTTTTTTGGGTTTTATTGAAAGGAGCTTGCCAGGACAAAGGAGTTTTTGTCAGGCCCCCTTTTTGAGCCACAGCGCTCAATTCACAATCCCATCGTACAGCCGGCCAGAGCGCAGTGGGATGGCCAGCAAGCGTGGGGCAGCCGGGAGGGCAACACGACCTCCCGCGCGCTTCAGGGACATCGAAGGCAAGGCAAAGATGCCCCAGAAGGGGCAGAAGAGGCAGAGGGGTTGCAGTGGCCCAGAGTTGGATGATGATCTACAGGCGATGCTGGAAAAGCCAGGGAATTGGTGGCTTTAAAAGGGCAATCATGGGTGGACAAGCAGATCAAGGAGGGAGCCCATGGGAGAGGGAAGAAACAGCGGCAGGCATCCCCGCCTGCCCCACCCACCAAGAAGCCCGGGGCAAGGGGGCATGCATCCAAAACGGCGGCCCCCGCAAAGAACCCCGAGACAAGGGCCAAGGTCCCGGCGGCCACAAAAGCGATGAAAGGTGGGCCAAGGGGCGCACGAGCCAGGAGCAGGAGGGCGGCATCCCCCAAGCAGGTGTCCAGATCCAACGCCGAGGAGAGCAGCGAGGAAGAGGAGTCTGTAGCCAGCACGGCGGCCTCTCACAACTCGTGCAGCCATCGGAGCACCGCGGACAAGGGTAAGCACCGCAAGAGATGCAGAGGGGGGGCGCATGGACAGGCACAGAGCGATAGCCTAGCGGAAAGGGGCCCGGGGCAGATAGTAAACCTGGGCACACAACAGGGCGTGAGTAATTTGGCAATGCAAGGGCCTTGGCCCAATCAGCCCCCTCGGCAACTAGGGCGAGTGAGGGACCAGCAGGGCTTCCAGGGGGAGGCATGGGGTCCACCAGCTTGGATGCCCTGGTGGCAGTGGCCGGGGGCAGGATCCTCCTTTGGGGTAGGTCCGCCATGGGCCTCAGGAAACCAGGGAGGCAGCAAGGAGCCAGGGCGAGAGCCAGACATCAGGGGAGGCACGAAAAGGGCGGCAGACAAGGGCAAACAGGGCCCCCCACTGGCACAGCAGAGCGAGGTGGAATCACCAGAGGAGGCCACACAAGGGGCCAGCAAGGCAAGCGAAGGTGGGGCGACAGGGGAGGGCACAGACACGAAAGGGAAGCCGGCCAGTGCATACCTGCGCCCTTCCCCGAGCGACCCTCCCACAACCACAAAGCTCCTGGGGTTGGCCAATCTCATCCCACTAGCCGTAAAAGAAAGGATATGGAGGAAGGAGTTTATAGACATCTTCTCCCTGCTAGAGGTACGCCAGGCAGGATTAGACCTGACAGTACAGGACAAGAAAGACGATGATAGGAGGGAGAGGTGCAAGCCCAGGGTAGAGAGAACAATTGAGAATTGGTTAAAAGCATTCAGGACCCTGGCTTGCGTTTTTGTGGAAAAATTCCCCCAGAGCACGGCGGCGCTCATTTTGTACGAGCAGAAGGTGCATGAGGCACAGGTGCAGTATCAGGGGGAGGCATGGTTGAAATACGACGAGGGTTTCAGGGAGAAGATGCAAACTTGGCCAGTGATTAAATAGGACTGGCAAGAAATGGAAGGCTTCTCTACACACATGGTGGCTGCCAGGGAAGGTGTCAGCTCCAGGGACAGCAATTTTCGCTCCTATGGGAGTAAGGGCAAATACGAAGGCCAAGGGTTCAAGGGTAAGAGCCAGGGAACCACCAAATCTAGGAAACCATGCTGAAAATGTAACAAGGATGATTGCAAATGGGGGGCAGGTTGTAGGTTCAAGCACGCATGCGGTTCTTGCGGGGGAAACCACCCCGCAATCCGCTGCAAACATGGCCAGGGAGCTGGAGCGGACAAAGAAAGAACCGGCACAAAGAAGTAGCGAGCGCCCCCCCGCGGTCGGGGAGCCAGGGGCCAAGGGCAGGGGGCAGCTGCTACCAACCCCAATTAAGACCAGCAGGCTGGTTTATCTATTAAGTCAGTATCCCAAGGCAACATTGGCAGAGGGTTTCACACAGGGCTTCATAATATCCTACAAAGGTCCCAAAGGGGCACGGGAGAGCCGGAACCTGAAATCGGTGATGGAAAACACAAGCATAGCACGAGACAAGGTAGGCAAGGAGATCCCACTGGGCGGGTGGCCGGCCCTTTCAACTCGCCCCCGCTGGAGAACTTAATGGTCTCCCCACTAGGAGTGGTACCCAAGAAGGAGGAAGGGAAATTCAGGCTGATACACCATCTGTCCCACCCGCAAGGGCAATCCGTCAACGACTGGCTGGAACAGGACGATTGCTCAGTAGCATATGCATCAGTAGACGACACAGTAGACCTGATACGGCAGGAAGGAAGGGGAGCCCTACTAGCCAAAACAGACATTGAGTCGGCCTTCCGACTCCTGCTGGTCCACCCAGACAGCTACCATCTGCTAGGTTTCCAGCTGGACGGGAAATATTACTACAACAAATGCTTGCCAATGGGGTGCTCGGTTTCATGCGCATATTTCGAGGCATTTAGCAGTTTCCTAGAGTGGAAAGTAGGGAGACGGGCCCCGCGAGGGGGTCGGGTCCATTACTTAGACGATTTCCTGTTTATCGGCAAGGCAAGCACAGACGATTGCGCCCTCCTCCTGCAGAGTTTCACAGCGCTGGCACAGGAACTAGGGATACCACTAGCTCAAGACAAGACAGAGGGCCCGACCTCTAAATTGTCCTTCCTAGGGATAGAACTAGACACACTTGCAGGGACATGCAGACTGCCGCCCAGCAAGGTAGCGGAGCTCAAGGAGATCATGGGTAGGCTGAGGCTACAAAAGAAGGCCACGCTAGGCGAGGTGCGGCAGTTGCTGGGGAAACTGAACTTCACCACAAGGGTGATCCCAGTGGGGCGGGCATTTGCAAGAAGGCTGGCATGGCTTACCAGGGGCACGACGCAAAAACACCATAGGGTCCGCTTAACACAAGGGGTAAAAGCAGATCTAGAACAGAGGGAATCCTTCCTGTCCGATTTCAATGGCATCCTGATGTGGCGCGAGCCATGGGTACCAGCAAATCAGCTCGAGCTGTACACGGATGGAGCAGGGGGCCTCGGTTTTGGGGCCATCCTAGGGACAGCGTGGATGGCAGGGGCATGGCCAGAAGCCTGGAAGAAAGCAGGGGCCACAGCAAACATTTTGCTACTGGAGCTATTCCCCATAGTAGTGGCTTTTCACATTTGGGCAGAATGGCTAGCAAACAGGCAGATAACTCTGTGGTCTGACAACCACGCAGTAGTGCAGGCGATGAACACTGGGACGGCGAAATATGTTTCCGTGGTCGGCCTGTTGAGAAGTTGGTCCAATGCTAACTGAGGGAGAATATAGCGCTTAGGGCACGACACGTCCCGGGAATAGACAACTCAGTTGCGGATGCCATTTCTCGTTTTCAGTGGACAAGATTCCGAGACCTCGCTCCGAATGCAGACCAAGGGATGACTCCGGTGCCGGAGGAAGTATGGGCATGGGTAGAGCTGGTTTAGAAGCGATGCTGGAGCATGCACTGGCCCCAAAGACAATGCACCGTTACCGTAAGTACTGGGAACATTTATTGCAGCCACTGGGCTAACAAGTGAGCAGCCAGCGGGGCAGAGCGAGGTCCTGGGTTTCATAGATTGGGCTTTTAGAGCGGGTAGGACAAAATCTTGGGCCCAGACCCATTTGAGCACGGTGGTGTACTACTCAAAGATGGAGTCAGGGCAGGACCCCACCAGGGGCTTTCACTGCAGGATGGCATTGAAGGGGTGGGGCAGAATGCAGAGGGCAAGTCGAGACGCTAGAAGGCCCATTCATTTCCAAGTACTGCAGCAAATGTTAGGGGCTCTTGGGGAGTTATGCTCATCAGAGAGCGAAGCCATACTTTTCAGGCCAGCTTTCGCACTAGCTTTCTTTGGGGCATACAGAGTGAGCAAATTGGTGGCTCCAGCAGCTAGGGACGCAGGAACGGCATGCATACACCGATCTGACATTAGGTTCGGGGAGGGACACATGGGCATCCTGCTGCGGAGGTCTAAGACGGACCAAGCGGGCAAAGGGAGGTGAACCAGACTAGAGAGCATAATGGAGAAATCATGCTGCCCGGTATGCCTGGTACAGGGATACATGACAACCACAGAAACCAGAGAAGGGCCGCTATTCAGACATGAGGAGGGTACATTCCTTAGCCGTTTCCAATTTATAGTAGGCCTGGGCGGTGAACTTCGTTCCGTTCACGGAGTTTGCGGAGTTTTTTACACAAGGAGTGCAGAAAACTCCGCTTCGCGTTGTGCAGTGGAGTTTTTTCCCCGCTATCGATCGCGAACGGTAAGATCGCGATCGCGAACGGTAAGTTCGCGAGCTGCCGCTCGGATAGAATTTCTACCCGAGCGGCAGAAATACCAGCACAAATTGCGGTTTGCACTGCACTCCGCTACTCGCGGAACTTCGCAGAGTTGTTTTGTAACTTCACGGAGTAGCAAAACTCCGCGAACTACGCCCAGGGTTAATTTATAGCAGTGATGAGAAAGGCCCTGGGGCAGTGGGGCTCCAAACCAGAGCATTCGGATCCCATTCATTTAGGATAGGGGCCGTGACCACAGCGGCGGGGCTGGGCATGGGCAGCGAGCAAATCAAGGGGATTGGGAGTTGGGCATCGGGTGCGTTTAAACGGTACATACGCCCCACCTCATACTGAGCCCGGATTTCCCCCCCCACACCCCAAAGGTCCAACCACGCGGCGCAGAATGGTGAGGTTCGTGGGACATTCCTACATCACTCGGGCACAACAGTGGGCAGCGGCCAAACGCGAATTCGGCGGAATCTGGCTGCGGGACACCGAGGTGGTCTGGATGGGCCGGTCTGGGATGAAATGGGACCAACTGCTACCTGCAGTGCAAGAAGCGCTAGGGAGAGGTGGCAAACCGGGCGTGGTAATAATCCACCTGGGAGGTAACGGCCTGGCTGCACAGGGCAGGAGGGCCCTGCTAATGTCAATGCAGGCGGACTTAGCTGCTTTGGCAAAACTGTTGCGCCCTCCCAAAATAATATTCTCGGAGATAATAGTGCGGAAGTCCTGGAGGGGGGCTATAGACCTGCGGTGGTGGAGAGATCCAGATGCAAGCTAAACATTACTATGGCAAAGATATGTAGGGCCAATGGTTGGGGATTCATGAGGCACAGCTTCATAAACCTTAGGTCGCCAGGCTACCACCTGGAAGATGGCGTGCACCTAACAGGGGTGGGGATGGATATGTTCCTGCTAAACATTGTGGGGGTGTTAAAGAAAAAGGGTTTCTCATAAGCAATGGGAGAGCATAGGGGAGCAAAGGGGGGAGCTCCCTCCGATCGGTGAGACCGTAGGTAGCATGGCGGAAGACAACCTGAAGGATAGGAAAGGAAGAGAAATTGATAAAAGTAAATGGAAGGCTCACGCAGTGTCCTTGGGTTGCCTCACGGCAGGGACACTGAGGGAGCAAACAGTGGCCAGTAGCCATGGAGAGAGTGGATGGAAGGCTCCTGCAGGGCCGTTGGGATGCCTCACGGCAGGGGTACCAAAGGAGCAAAAGGTAGAACTCAGCTGCAGGCTGGATAGATGAGATGCTCACATGGGGTCCTTGGGATGCCATACAGCAGGGACCCGGAAGAGCAGGGAGGGGCCAAGTTGGCACTGAAGGCAAGCGGGACGGCACTTGCGGCCCGGGCAAGTCCATACAGACACCCACCAAGTCTGTAGCGAGCTGAAGCCTAACCCCGTAGCAACAGTAGTCGTGGTATTGGGGCCCCCTCCGGAAGGTGATCTGTCTGGGAAACAGATAACAACCCAAAAATGGACTGAATGAGCCACAATGGCAAATCATTAAATGAGGCAACACAAATGTTATGTACCACCATGAGAAAACAAATGTATAAATTGTTTAAGTGTTGAATAAACTGCGACCTTTTTTGGCACCAAACAAGTTGTTCATGATGTGTTTAAAGGTCTAAGGGGCGCAGTTGGAGAATGACAAAGGGAGGGGGAGGCAACTCGCTGCCTGGGAGGGGTTGGAGCCCGGGGAAGGCAAAGCCGGACCCAGTGGAGGCCCGGGCCAAACACCGCGCAGAGGCGCGAAGCCTCCCCCCCCCCGGGTGCAAGCCCGGGAAAAAGGGGCGACCGCGATTGGTCGCCTCAAATTGAACGCAGCCTCCCCCAATCAGGGGGACAGGCCGCAAGCCACGGAGGGGATTAAGAAGGGGGCAAGCAGCCCCCTCAAGCATTCAATCCCCTCCGACGGCAGGTAGAGAAGGAATCCCACCCACCCACTCCAGAGAAAGGCAGCAAAGCGGACGTCGCAGCCGCAGGGGGGTTGAAGATAGGCAGAAGACAACCTAGAAGGATAGGAAAGGAAGAGAAATTGATAAAAGTAGATGGAAGGCTCACGCAGGGTCCTTGGGATGCCTTACGGCAGGGACACTGAGGGAGCAAACAGTGGCCAGTAGCCACGGAGAGAGTAGATGGAAGGCTCCCGCAGGGCCCTTGGGATGCCTCACGGCAGGGGTATCAAAGCAGCGAAAGGTAGAACTCAGCCGCAGGCTGGATAGATGAGATGCTCACATGGGGTCCTTGGGATGCCACACGGCAGGCACCCGGAAGAGCAGGGAGGGGCCAAGTTGGCACTGAAGGCAAGCGGGGCGGCACTTGCGGCCCGGGCAAGTCCAGACGGACACCCAACAAGTCAGTAGCGAGTTGAAGCCTAACCCCTTAGCAACAGTAGCCGTAGTATTGGGGCCCCCTCCGGAAGGTGATCTGTCTGGGAAACAGATAACAACCAAAAAATGGACTGAATGAGCCACGATGGCAAATCATTAAACGAGGCAACACAAATGTTATGTATCACCATGAGAAAACAAATGTATAAATTGTTTAAGTGTGAATAAATGCGACCTTTTTTGGCACCAAGCAAGTTGTCCATGATGTGTTTAAAGGTCTAAGGGGCGCAGTTGGAGAATGACGAAGGGAGGGGGAGGCAACTCGCTGCCTGGGAGGGGTTTGTTTTTGTATTCTGTTATTGTTTCTGCCGTGCTTATTCATTTACTTTCCTGTGTTCTGATATTTTCTCATGTTTATATCATCGAGTTTAACAACTTCTTTTTAGGGTGACTATTCAGATCGATGCTATTTTTGGGGAAACAAGGTGGAGGGGGAGAGTTGCGACCCAGTACGATTGATGGAGAGGGGGCTCTCGTGTTTTTTTCGTTGACTGAGTTATTCCTTTTACATGTTGATGCCTTCATTGTTCTTTCTTGATGTTTGCTTCTTGTAAATTTTAAACATAGTTGGACTGGCATATACGGCTCTCAGGCAGTGCCTGAAGAGTTGGTCTGATAGATCAGTGTATGGGCTAGTATTTTGGTTGTTTTGCGCCGATGTTACGGTTTGGTGCCGGTTTTTAGTGTTGCTTTTTCTGATATTACCACAAACATTGCCTGCAGCAAGCACACATGCTGACAATGTCCCATAACTTGCAAAACGTCTATTTAGCTTGTCTTGCCAAGTATATAACAACTCTGATTTGCAAATGTGGGCCACTTTTTTAGATATCTCATTCGCTAAGAGGGGCACTTTTAATTTGGTGCCTGGGCCTATTTTTTATCCCATTCCGACCATGTTTGTAAATAGCGCCTTTTATAGTGCCCCTTCACTTTTGCCACATCTTCCTTATGTTGGGTTACTGTTGTTTCATTTTCTTTTTGTTGCATTGTTCATTTTGTTGCATTATTGGTCACTTGTGACTGAAATGTGTTATTTTTGTTGGATCTCTGGACAGAGAGCATGACCACCTGCGGTGTACTTTGTTTGTTTGCTACTCTATTTTAACTGCTGCATTATGTAGCAATGAGCCTATTCTCTTCTCTATCAGTGTTCCCATAGATATCATTATCACTGTCCTCCTCACCACTTTTCTGCTGCTGTGTGATGGTGGTGGTTTTTGATGCAGTGGGGATAAGGCTCTTTGGCTGTGCTGGCAGACAGTGAAGGTTGAGGATATCATAGCATCAACCCTTCCCCAGGGCACATCTAGCAAAAAGTGAGGTCTATCTCGTCATCCACACATGCCAGTATCACCCTTAGGTACTTTGGGGTAGACTGACAGGTGCTAGCAATGCATTCCATATTTTCTGTGTGACTGTCTGTAGAAGTTATTGTTGCTAAGTCTACCCAATTGACTCATGCCTGTGCCTTATCTGACTGTTCAGTTGGTGCAGGAATTTTCAGGGAAATTCTGGTTGGTCAGTCAGCCTCCTCCAAGTCCCCGCATCTTCTGATAAATTTATCATGCTGCTTTGGTATCAGTTACCTACCAAGCTCTATAAACAGATTTCTAAAACTCTGGTGAAATAATATGGTTGTTGACTTCATCAGTGCTTCCAAGCATCAAGCCTGTACTCTCCTATTGATTTTCCGCAGTCCACCTCAGAGATTAGTACCATGTGACTGTTTGTTGCGTCACCACAAACATAATTCATCCTGAATCTACCTTAAGATCATGCTGCTTTCATTGCCACTCATCACTATGTCCGTAACTACAAACAGTAGTCCACTTTTGCAATTGAGAGTGCTCACCTATTTTCAAAGTCTTGTAAGTGAGAACTTGGAGCAGCATCAAATGTTGCTATTCATGGCTGTGGTGTTGGTAGTAGATATTGTGATGCTGATAGATGTGCTGGGCTGTTTATGATGAAGTCTCTACTGATGGTCTATGATACAACCACCAGCTTGGTTATCATGTGATTTAATAACACTGCGAACATCAATTTACCAAAATGCCAGGATTAGCAGAAGTGACATCACACATCACACACCACCCTTTAACCCACTGACATCATAGGAAGTGACATCATATGATCTTTGACACTTTGGGGCCGATTATGATGTCGGTCAGTGTTGCATCCGACCGAAATCTCTGCAGTTTCGGAACCTTCCGACCTTGGATCAGTGGTCTGAGGCCGCAATTACGATGTGACCGCACATGGTGCAGTCGTAAACTCCCATTTCCCTGTGGGAGCTTGTGGTGTGGGCAGAAACCGCCTGCAGCACTAGCTCCCATAGAGAAATGGGAGTTTGTGTAAATCCCTGCACCGTGTGGCAGGCACCTCAAGGTGCCTGTCACACAGTGCAGGGATTTTCAGGGGGGGCACCATAGGTGCCCCCCAGGCCATTGACCGGAGGCCGCCGAGGAAAGAGGGCCCTGCTAGGGGCCCTCAAAGTCGCTTTCCAACAGGATTTCCATGTCAGATAGCCCAACATGGAAAACCTGTCTGAACCCTACATCATAATCTGGACGGCGGAAATGCCGTCCGTTTGAGATTATGTGCGGTTTACGACTGGCTGACGGGCTCCTTGAGCCCGTTGGAAGCCAGTTGGTTTGACTGGCCAGTGTAAACTCCGACCACCTTCTTTGTAATAAGTCGGTCAGAGTTTAAACTATGGATGTCGGTCAGAAAGCTTCTGACCTGCGGTCGGAGGCTTTCCAACCAACATCCAAATGAGGCCCTTAATCCTCCCAGGTGCTGATTTCACATGACCTTGATCCTGAAGACATCACAATAATTAGGACTGCTAACATTAAGATTCCCTTAAGCGTACAATCATATAATAACACAACAGTTACTGACAAAGATAAATATATATTTTATATACCACCTTTATATTAAATAGGGTGCTCACACTTTAGGAACATTGCACATTTCAGCATGAAAATTATAATTTTGTTGGAAGAAGAAACATTGACCACAGTGTATACTTTTAGTACATCAGACCATATCTTGAATGTGGATTATTTTATTAACTCACATATTCCTTATCATAATAAATACATTTTCATTATGATCACTTGTAATTCGTTTTCATCCATGCAAAGCACAGAGGTAAAGTTTTTATTTAAACACATATTCTTGCGTGTTGTCACATTAATGAAAAATCAGAACCGTTGTTGAATTTGTAGGTCATTTTTTAAATTTATTCAAGAAAGCACACGTTGCACTGCTAAATGAATTTGTTTGAATTAAATAAAATGTTCATGTCCCAGGACGCAGTTTCACCATCTACTTTCTGTTCTTGGCATTACCTTTGCTACCACTGAAGCGAGTGGTCACAAAGGCAATACAATGCCATGGGTCACAAGGGCAAGCCGGGGGGTGACATGTGAGACCCCGGTAATCCCCAAATGACATCCTTGAAGCCCTTCTAATGGTGGAAGTGGTATGCTTGGTATCTCTTGTGCTGCTATGATGAAATGGTATGGATAGAGTTTCAATAAGATTTTAGTTCTGGCAGTGACATAACAAAACTTGAGGGGTCCCCCCTGCAAGATATTCTATTGGGGCCTCCACCACATGTCTCCCCACTCCAATAAATCCAGTAAATATATATATTTGTGGGATGAATTATAGTGTAGATAGAGGACTGCCCACAGCGAAACCAGCAGACCTAACTTCTATTTATTATATTTGTATTTTGTTTTCAGGTACACAAAACAGAAAAGTAAACATTTTACTGAAAAACGATAAAAACGGTTCAATTTAAAACACATGACATCTTTAACCACAACATACCACTTGAATATAATTGAATTCTTTACCTAACATAGAACTTAAAAACCAAAACATTTTGGATTCCCAGTCCCTGCAATTCACAAAGTCATAGGGTTTGTAACCACAAAATGGCTTTTTAATATGCAATAAACCCATTTTGCAATTCAGAAAAGCCTTTCAGACTCCCATTTCAGGAATAATTCCATTACAGCTGCCTGGCATAATCATCATCAGCCCAATAAAATCATGTGCTTGGGCCCCTTCCTTGCAGCCCCATAGACAATGCTTTAGATTCATGGAGTCCCTTGTTATACATGAGAGAAGGATTTTAGTTTGGAAACTAAAATTGCAATGCTGTTGAACATTCTTATTATTCAAGTATGAAAACACAAACATACTTTGTGGAAACAATGAAGTAAAAGGCTTTCATGCTGTATGTGTGTACAAGAAATCATTCATTAAGCTTACACAGTGACCTCCCATTTTTCCATTTCAGGCGTGAGTAGTTGCTGCATTGCATTCTGGTACTTGAAGACCTGTCTATAATGGGAAAAGCAAAATAATAAGAACCAGGTTGCAAAAAGATACATTTGACAAGAGAGAGGTTGAGATCTCGGCTTTACAAAACTGCAACTTAAAATGGTATTTAAATATTGAACTCACTGAATCTTTGTATGTAACACATAGGCAATCTGCGTTGTAGTCTACTTTGATTTAAATAAAATATACAAAACACTAGGAAATATTTAAGTAAAGCTGGTCACTTCCGTTTTTCAATATGGTGCTCTTATTGGTAAATATTTTTCAATTATTTTTAAACTATATGTATTGCATATTGCTTTTAACTTTTGCCTGACACCTTATTCAAAGCATACCTGAGTGAAACAAGCACTCTGGGGTTCTATCCTAATCCTTTAATACAAACATTGGGAAAATGCAATGACTAGCGTTTAAGTTCCTGGCTAGTATTTTTTCCCTTATCAAGACATACCTTTAACAGTTAATGTCAGAAGAAAACACTTTAAAATATGTTTTCAGCTGCCCTAATGGCCACTGACTGATAACTTAAGTAAACAAGGACAGAAAGGCAATGTTAAAATGAATACATATTATTTAATATAAAGCTCTACTTAAGAATCATGTGCAGGCCTTAAAACATGATGAGAGGGAGCTTGCATGTTTCTCTGGGAAAGGTGGCAACCCTACCTCTGCTCCAGGCAGTTCTGTGCTGCCTCTTCCCCTCTAAGAGGAGCAGTGCTCTGTCGAGGATGCTCTCTTTTAGGGAGCCGCACCCACTATTGTAAGGTACCTGGCAGGTTCAGACTGAAGAGAAACAAGCACGATATTTTGTTTCTTTTCAGTCCTGGGTCAGTGCAGTGTCAGCTCAGAGTATACTGCACACTGCAGCTGCTTCAGAGAGATACGCTGCATAGAGATACTGAGGGAGCCCCCTTCATGTAGAGAAGACTGAGGCCCCCGTAACGTGTGGACTGCGGGGTTGTCCATTACTCCAGTGAGTTCTGGTGAGACAGCAGCTGGGTCCTGTGGTGTCTGGTGGCTGCATGTCAATACTAAATCGTGCTTGTGTGAGAAATTAATTTCATCTTCTATGCTGTATTTGCAGTTTTATGCTTCCTTGTACTCTATTTTTTGTCGACCAGATGGAGGCACTTGAATTTCTAAAAAACCTTTAACCCATATCCCTTTTGTGAATAGAATATAATCTGGCATTTGACAGGTCTGTTAGACTGTTGCTCACGAACCCAAAGCAGCCCTGGCAATTTTGTTGTACCAGCCCTCTGGGGGGGGGGGGGGGGAGGACAAGTTTGAAGCACTGCTGCTTTTATTTCTGGGGACGATATTGCAATACCGCTGCAAAACCGGCCCCCAGTAACAAAACTGGCACCCACCACTGCAAAACCAGCTCCGCCCTTCCAGCCTCCTGGGGAAACGCCCGATGCCTGCTACGGCGAGTTCGGCCCTGGTCGTATTGCTTTTTAGACATTTTAAGGAAACTTTTGCTAATGGTATTCTGCTGGAATAATGAGTTTTTAATATTCTCTTGCCAAAATATGATAGCCAAAATGCCGACTACCATTTCACAATATTGTGAATGTAAGTATGCATAGGTAAGTACAAATTTACAATTCCTAACTTCACAATATGTACCTTCACGACATAAATGCCTTACAGGTGTGGAGTTAAGAATAGTTAACGAATACTTACCTATATGCACTAATGTTCACATAATATGTTAGACGATATTCTAACTACAATATTTTGTTAGGACACATTTATTGTTAATATTCTGACACAACTGTTCATAAATTGCAGCTTTTAACACACATTTCTCAATTGTTTTGTGTGGCCTACCATCTACAAGTATTAAGGAGAGTTCATTCTATGAAAATGAAAGCCCTGCAAAGTTTAGTTGTCTCCTGTTCAGAAACGATGGCTTGTTAGCAAATTGTATGTTTTCAGGGTGGTGTGGTGTGGGCTTGCGGGGGCTTTGCCAACTGCTGTGAACCCCTATGAAGGACGCTAGGTGAGCTTGCTTTACTTGTACAGTCGGTTATGCTGTGCTGTTTGATGCTGATACTTAAGCCCACCCTCTTTCAATGATTACCAGCCTCTACCCAATGGGGGATGATGGGTGCACTTGCTTTGCCTGCCCTCTCTTTGGTATTCGCAGCAGATGTACAAGTACAAATGTTTTCAGAGATGACCAGCCACTACTGAGTACCATTTGACATTTGCTAATTCTAAAGCTACTCCCTTTAATTTCCAGTTACTTATTCACTTTTATGTTCTATAAATACTTCATATAGTATAAAAGGAGCAGCTTTTGTTTGTTGATGCACCAAATTGAATCTACAAAGAAGTTTATTACTTTTAACAGTTTCCAATATGCTTATTCCAGTGTGGAGGGTGAAAATAATTTTTTCACCAGCAAAATATTGCGAAGCTCCGATTTTCATCCTTTGCGTAGATCACAAAGTTTCCCATCTTACATTCACCTTTTCCTGAGCAATTGTTTTTCACCGTTGCAAGATAATTTTCACTGCGTAGCAAAAAACAAGTTTCATTCTAGTCAAAACCAGCGCAGTTGGAAAATGTGCGCAGTCTTTTTTCTCTGAAAGTTTACCTGGTGTTTGGAAAAAATATCGATTTAAAATATCAGGAGGTAAAAATATCGGAAAATAAATATTGTGATACACAAATAACGTGATGCACGAATATCATTGAGAAGAATATGCGTATTTAAAGTAAGTAATATAGTGTAAAAAAATATCGATGTTAATATAATTTTTTATAATATAGTGGTTAAAAATATTGTTTCTTAATTATTTGAATGTGTTCTAGTTTATATATTCATTTTATGTGGTATTGTTGTTCATATAAAGTTTTTTCTAACTATGGATTGTGATTCTAAGTGATTTTGAATCTTTTATTCAATTTTTTAATAGTAATTTATACTGTCATAGCTAGTTATTGGGTTTATAGGGGGCTAGGGTGGGAAATTAGTTAGTTAATAACTGAGTATGATAGATATTTATGATGTAAATTATGTAATATTGATTTATTTTCATTATATAATATTTGTGGGCTGTTATGTTTGTAGGGGTATAGGGTGGGAAGTTAATTAAGTAATAATTAATTGATAATTCATTAATGATTGTTAATTATTTAATACATTTGTGCTTATGTAAAATATGGAATACTGATTTATATAACTGATATTTTAGTTGCAGTATGGTAGGTTTGTAGTGGGACAGGGTGGGAAGTTAATAAATGAATAATTAATTAATTAGTAATCATTACTTGTAAATGAATTTTTTAATTGAATTTTAAGTATTTAAATTATGGAATGCTTATTTATTTTAATTATAATTTAGTTGTGGGCTGCTAGGTTTGTAGGGGTCTAGGCTGGGAAGTTAATTAAGTAACAATCAATTCGCACTTAATTATTATTGTTAAATAATTATTTAATTTTTTTTAAATATGCAAATTATGGAATACTTTGTTTTCCAGTTATATTTTAGGTGCGGGTTGCTAGGTTTGTAGGGAAATAGGGTGGGAAGATAATTGAATAATATTTATTTACTAGTTGATAATTAATTATTTTATTGAATAGTAATTATGCAAATTGATTACCGGTTTTTATTTTGTATTATTTATTTACATATTTAGACTACTTAATAGGTTTTATATTAAAAGTTTAATATTTTTTATATGTCCATGGTGTAATTTGAATATGTAATATGTTTGAAGTGAAGTACTTTCCTTTCTCTTGTTTAGACAGCAGAAGGAATGCTAAAATGAACATCTTTGTAATTCAATACTTTCCCTACTGTTATGCTGTTTAGAGTGGGAATAGTAAATCTAACCCAACCAAAATCTAGCACTTTCCCTACTGTTTCACAGACTGGAGTGGGAATAGTAGATTTTACCCCTCCAAAGTCCAGCACTTTCCCTACTGTTGTGCTGTTTGGAGTGGGAATAGTAAATGTTACCCCTCCGAAATCCAAAGTTTTCCCTACAGATGCAGAGACTAGAGTGGGAATAGAAAATGTTACCCCTCCAAAGTCCAGCACTTTCCCTTCTGTTGCTCTGACTAGAGTGGGAATAGTACATTTTGCCCCTCCAAAGTCCAACACTTTCCCTACTGTTGTGCCGTTTGGAGTGGGAATAGTACATTTCACCCCTCAGAAATCTAACACTTTTCCTACTGTTGAAAAGCACTGGAGTGGGAATAGTACATTTTACTCCTCCAAACTCCAATGCTTTCCCTACTGTTGCCCTGTTTGGAGTGAGGAGAATTAATTTAACCCATTTGAAGCTCAACACTTTCCCTATTGTTTGGAGTGGTTATATCAAATTTACACCTTTGAAGTTCAACACCTTTGCTATGTCCCATAAACTAGAGTAGGAATAATATATTTAATATTCCTAGACGTCAATAGTTTTCATAATGTTGGTTAAATAGAGTTTACAGCATTAACTGTTTTATATGCTTACATTTAACATTATTATAGTTTATTTTAACTTTTTTTTAATGTTCATAATGATTTTTTGTAAATTAATTTTTTTAATTTCTAATATTTTATTTATTGTTTGCATTAAATAATATTTTTTTGTCTTCACTTTGTAAATATTTTTTATGGCTTTATTTTGTATGTATGTTTGATATGTGTATATATATATATATATATTCCAACTCGCTGCTTGTTTTTCGCCGCCGCAACTCCAGAGCAGAGGGCGCGTCGTCAGGAACGGACCAACCAAGCAAGGTCCGGTTAAAATTGACAAAACCTCGGACTTCAAGGAATGACGATGCCGTGTTCTGACACAAATAAATGGTTTATTTGTTGGCTGATCGGATGCGTTTCGCCTGTACCCGCAGGCTTGCTCACCAACCAATTCACATAAAGTTTCAACCATTTTAAATTGTCGTGCCTGTGACGTATTACGTGACAAACTACTAAACAAGTGTATTAGAAAACAGACTGGTAGTTTTTTCGATATCTGCATGTGAAAATACAACGGTTACCAATTTCATATTCCGTTGCTGAACCAAATAATATCAAAATAACCATTACGGATTCCTGAATAATTAAAGCGCTTTACAGTCTTACCAATTTTGTAATATAAGTGCACTCACAATATAATAACAATCATTTTACCACGATGCCACTATTGTCATGACAATCCATGATTAAACCCATGATTAAACTCGCAATTTGGCCCATGTGGGCTCAAATAACAGCCGTATCAAAATATGGTCACAATATCGCTATTTAAACAATATCACTTCCATATGTGCTATACCTTCTCATATTTCTGCCCAAGTGGGCCTATATACACTAGGCATCATTCAAAATTACTTAGCGCAAACTAATTTTGTCAGTCCTGCCCAAGTGGGCATTGGTTCTTCATCATATGACATAATATTATATATCAGTCTGTATTTAAAGTGTACTGTGCTCAAGAAGTGAAACAAAAGTTCAAATTAAAATAAAACAGTTAAAAACAGAGATTCAGGGAGGCTTATTTCAAGATTTCGGAAAATTCATAGTTTCACAACCAAAGCATCTTTACAAATGTGTGTGCAAGTCTTCTTCCATATTTAAACCAACCGGGGTCCTCGTGTTAAGTTCTAATATATAGCACAATTCAAGCTTCCTTATTTTTTTTTCCAGGTCTCCACCCCTTACATTTGGTGGAATAAAATCAATCACAAAATATGTTAACCCTTACACATTCTTGTTATGATGTTTCTCAAAATGGCGTGCCACTGGATATGACTTATCACCATTCTTGATTGCTCTGAGGTGCTGTAGCACTCTTTTATGTACAGGAAGAATTGTGCTGCCCACGTACTTCATGCCACATGGGCACTGAAGCACGTACACTGCAAATTCCGTTTTGCATGTAAAATGGCCTTTAATTTTCTTTTCTCTTTTTGAGCACAGTACACTTTAAATACAGACTGATATATAATATTATGTCATATGATGAAGAACCAATGCCCACTTGGGCAGGATTGACAAAATTAGTTTGCACTTAGTAATTTTGAATGATGCCTAGTGTATATGGGCCCACTTGGGCAGAAATATGAGAAGGTATAGCACCTATGGAAGTGATATTGTTTAAATAGCGATATTGTGACCATATTTTGATAAGGCTGTTATTTGAGCCCACATGGGCCAAATTGCGAGTTTAATCATGGGTTTAATCATGCATTGTCATGACAACAGTGGCATCGTGGTAAAATGATTATTATTATAGTGCGAGTGCAATTATATTACAAAATTGGTAAGACTGTAAAGTACTTTAATTATTCAGGAATCCGTAATGGTTATTTTGATATTATTATTTGGTTCAGCAACGGAATATGAAATTGGTAACCGTTGTATTTTCACATGCAGATATCGAAAAAAACTACCAGTCTGTTTTCTAATACACTTGTTTAGTAGTTTGTCATGTGATACGTCACAAGCACGACAATTTAAAATGGTTGAAACTTTATGTGAATTGGTTGGTGAGCAAGCCTGCGGGTACAGGCGAAACGCTTCCGATCAGCCGACAAATAAACCATTTATTTGTGTCAGAACATGGCGTCGTCATTCCTTGAAGTCTGAGGTTTTGTCAATATATATATATATATATGTATATATATATATATTACCTACTGGCGGTTGTCAGTAGGTAGTTATAATTAGGACCTAGTTTCCATAGGAAAAGCGTTTTTTCTTTTGCCAATATCTTTGGCGCCGGTTGACGAATCTTTGCGAAATTTTTCAAACTAATGGGGTGCTCTGGTCAGCTCCTGTCTTGAAAGTTTCAAGGTGATTTGTCAAGTGGGAGCCGAGAAAAAAGGGGGGTCCCAAAACACGTTTTCTCCATGTTAATTTCCATAGGAAAAGTTTGTCGTGGCTACAACCTGAACTGCTGAATGGACTTACACCAAATTTGGCAGAGAGGTAGCTCTTTGTCCAGAGTGCACTCTTTGCTTTAAATGGTGTAAATCCGTTCAGTAGTTTCTGAGAAATAAAAAAATAAAAAAATATATATATCTGGTGACCGCGGTGGATCCCCGAACCCTCCCGATCACAAGCTTGTCTCTGATTGGCTGCCATCACTTCAAACCAAGAAGTGTTGGCAGCCATCTTGTGACTCGGTAAAACCGAGTCACAAGAAACAAGGACAAAAAACACAAAAAGGTGGCAGGGTGGAAACACCCTGACCCCCTAGGCCTGCTCAGGGGTCCCACAGGAACCCCCAGGGCCAAAAAAAGCTAAATTTTAAAAATAAATTTGGCGGGATTCGCATAGGGTCTGTGAATCACATCAAACATTTTTTTTTAAATGAAGCACGGTCTTCCACGCTTCTTTTTCTAGAAGCCCCCAAGTGGGCCAGGTACCGGGGGCAATGTGGTTAATATATGCAGGGGCTGCATGCACCCCTGCAGCCCCAGAGACCGCCACCTCCCCAGGGCTTTTTTAATAATATGTGGGGGGCACGCAGCCCCCCGCAGCTCCTGGGACAGCCACCTCTCTGGGGCTTTTTTATAAAATGCATGGGGGTTGCTCCTGCCCCCCCACGCTGCCCTGGGGATTGCCACCTCCACAGGGCATTGAGATATTTTGGATGGGGGGCCTCGCGGGCCCCTCAAGCCCCGGGGATCGCCACCTCCCCGGGGCTTTAAAGTTGGTGGGAGGGGGGCCTCGTGGCCCCCTTCCAGGAGCCCTCTATGGCCCTGGGGACCACCCCCCCCAGGGCCGGCTACAGCAATGTCCTGGGGTGCCCACCCCCGGGACATTGTAGTTTGCAATGGCAGGGCAGGAGCACTGCTCCCGCCCTGCCATTGCAAACTTCTGCTTCACTTCATGGAAGAAAGAGCAGAAAACCTGCTCTCGCTTCTATGAAGCGAAGAAAATTGCTTTTGGACAAGGGGAGCTGCATGTTTGCAGCTCCCCTCGTCCAAAAGCAATGCCGGCTACCAGAGGAGGTCGGGATCCGGCAGGGACCGCGGGGCCATTGGGGCTCCCCGTGGTCTCCAACATGAGGGCATGCCCTGGGGGATGGGGTCCCTGGGGTAAAAAATGCCCAGGGGGGAGATGACAAGTGTTTTTTTTTTTTTTGAAATGGCTGTGCCTCTGGGGATGGGGTCCCCAGGGCAGACTTTGAGTAATAAGACTGGGGGGTATTTTTTTTTCTCGTGTTTGGAGTCGCGACCCTATCACGGCTCTCAGTGGCCCCCGTGTAACGTTGCGATGGATTCGCGGATCCACCTCAAATAAATAATTTAATAGTAAATAATTTAGAAGGTAGTGTTGCATTTGTGAACTTGCTTTATAGAGTTAGTGAGATTTAAGTTAATAATAAGAATAAATGTGATAGAGTTTGTAAAAATATATAAAGTTAAAAATTAAAAGTTAAACCTGAAAAGTGTATTGTGTAGTAGTACATTGAATTCGTGATTTTGCAGATTCGCGACGGGTTCGCAAATCCACAAAAAATGAAAAAAGAGTATGTATGTTTAGAAAAAAATAAGATTCACTATTGTATTATAGGATGGCTCTAAAAGGCGCCCTTTTTTTCATTATGAGTTTGTTGAGCTACATGTAAGTGCGGATGCACAGCTTAAGGTTGTTGAGACTCTGTTCCCTTGATCTGTGAAGTGTACTCCATCACTTCTGTAGATGTCATCCATATCAAAACGTAGATTGTTGTTATAGATGGAACCCATCCTATGGTCTCTAAGGTAAGCTGAAACAGCTTTATTGACATTCTTCCTAGCTTTCTCAAACTGTGGACAGAATTGATTTGACCACTTCCATTTCTGTCTTTGGCATATATTAGAGTATACAAAGACAGTTTGAGGCAAAAGCAACATCAATTGTGCAAAGGTATCCTTCATTAGCATTTCCAGACCTACCCCAGTCAATGTGCCTAGGTCATTGCCACCACAGTGCACAATCATGAGGTCAGGGGGTTGGAGATGCAAAAAGGTTTTAACCAAAGGCATCAATTGGTGCCACTTTAATCCTCTATCTGCAATCCATTTAATATCCACATTTTGCAAACCTAGGTCTTTGTAAATACCTCTGTGTTCAGCATACATTTTGCATCAGAAAACATAGCTGTGCCCTACAATCCATACTGTAAGCATGTTGAAGAGATGTCAGGAAGTAATGAAAAGATGTCTGTAGCTGAGGTAGTCAGTTGGTAGAATGAGAGGTATCTAAAATGGTGGAGAAGATGTTGTTTTTGAAAAGCAGATAACTGATTGGCTGTTCATGAACATTGTACACTCAAAAATAGCATGCATGTTATTTTGCTAAAGAAGCATGTTTCTGATTGGTTATTAAAAAATGTTTGAAAGGCACAGTAGATAGAATAAGGTAATATTTTGCAAAAGCTAACCACACCTGCTGTTTGCATTTGTAAGCTTGTGTGCTGAACTTGAAAATATGGTGAACTTGTGACCTGCCAGTACAGTTGAATGTTGCAGAAAGTGTTACTATGGAAACTGGGATTCAGCAGAATGGGGGAAGGGTTGAAACTTTACAGTGGAATTAAAATGTGAAATAGAAACTTTAAATATAAGTGGTATGTTACTAAATTAAGGTTTTCTAAGTTATTTGTATGTGTAGAACTAGTGTGTTGTTAAAAAAGTATACTAGTATTATTAGGAATAGGGTTTTGAACTCCCGTAACGGTTCACGGCTCCATTCCGAAGCTACACTGTGGCACCGCGGTGAAGTCGCGACTCCAGAAAATTACGGAACCAGTTTGAGCACTATTTGAAGATAGTTGGAAAGGGTAATATTTCTGACCAATAGAAATGTGTTTCACTATTTGAAATAATGTAGGAAGCAATGTGATTTGCTACTTACATTTATTTGTGTGCAGAAAGAGAGGGAAAGTTTGCCATTACTGGTTTCTCCTTGCTGAGAGTGCTGCATGACATTTATTGTGTGCAAAAGACATTTTTTTAATGAGTTTGTGATACTTGATACTCTGCAAAACTATTTCAAAGGTGAGTAAGAAAGATATAAGGTGTGTTATTTATTATGAGGCAGTGCTTCTCTCTTTGTAGTGTAATGTTTGAAGTATGTTATCAAATGTACAGATGTCTAATGTAGTTTGTTTTATTGTAATGAAACGATATTTGAAATAGTTTGTGCAAAGTAACATGTGTAGATTGGCAGATGGATTAATGATTATGGTAGTTTGTATGAGTGTGTGGAAAGGTGCAGATGTAGTACGCCGCATAATTGAAAGTGCATTATGGTGTAGTGACTGAGGAATATTTGTACTTGCACTTGTATTTTAACATGTGTAGCTCGTATAGGTCTATGGAAATGTACACTTCAAATACGCCGCATAATTTTAGGTGTCTCTTTGAAATGGAAAGTGCAGTCTGTCAAGGTTAAAGGACTTTGTAGTCATTTGACTCAAGTATGTGTCTGCTTGCACATGTATTCTCACATGTGTTCTAGCTATAAAGATGGTAGAGGTATAAAACACTGGTATACGTGTATTTGTATGTTTCTTTTACATATGATGCCACTAGGAAAAGGTACAGACACATGCATGCATGGTTTTAGGAGTATAGTGAGACTTTTAAAAGACACTTTGAAAAACTTGCTGCTTTGTATTTGTCTAGGCCCAACACTCTCACTGGTTGCTGAATAGTGAAGCTGGGGCACAAAAGTGAGGTTTAAGACTTGTTGGTAGAAGGATTAGTGATTAGGTTAGCTCGTATTGGTCTATGGAAATGTACACTTCAAATAAGCCGTATAACTTTAGGTGTCTCTTTGAAATGGAAAGTGCAGTCTGTCAAGGTTAAGGGACTTTGTAGTCTTATGACTCAAGTATGTGTCTGCTTGCACATGTATTCTCACATGTGTTATAGCTATAAAGATGGTAGAGGTATAAAATACTGGTATACATGTATTTGTATGTTTCTTTTACATACAATGCCACTGGATAAAGGTACAGACACATGCATGCATGGTTTTAGAAGTATAGTGAGACTTTTATCAGACACTTTGAAAAACCTGCTGCTTTGTATTTGTCTAGGCCCAACACTCTCACTGGTTGCTGAATAGTGAAGCTGGGGCACAAAAGTGAGGTTTAAGACTTGTTGGTAGAAGGATTAGTGATTAGGTTAGCTCGTATTGGTCTATGGAAATGTACACTTCAAATACGCCGTATAATTTTAGGTGTCTCTTTGAAATGGAAAGTGCAGTCTGTCAAGGTTAAGGGACTTTGTAGTCTTATGACTCAAGTGTTGGTATGCTTGCTCATGTATTCTCACATGTGCTATAGCTATAAAGATGGTAGAGGTATAAAACACTGGAATACATGTATTTGTATGTTTCTTGTACATATGATGCCACTAGGAAGAGGTACAGACACATGCATGCATGGTTTTAGGAGTATAGTGAGACTTTTAACAGACACTTTGAAAAACTTGCTGCTTTGCCTTTGGCTAGGCCCAACACTCCCACTAGTTGCTGAATAGTGAAGCTGCAGCACAAAAGTGAGGTTTAAGACTTGTTGGTAGAAGGATTAGTGATTAGGTTAGCTCGTATTGGTCTATGGAAATGTACACTTCAAATATGCCGCATCATTTTATGTGTCTCTTTGAAATGGAAAGTGCAGTCTGTCAATGTTAAAGGACTTTGTAGTCTTATGACTCAAGTATGTGTCTGCTTGCACATGTATTCTCACATGTGTTCTAGCTATAAAGATGGTAGAGGTATAAAACACTGGTATACGTGTATTTGTATGTTTCTTTTACATTTTCTTTTTTTGTGAAATATTTTTATTGACATTTTCATGTTATAAAACCAGACTGCATTATAATACATGTAATTTGACTTCATTTCATGCATTTTGCACTATTGGATCTTGCTGTCCTTGCATTGGGTGGACACATATCCTATGTTCATGCAATCCTGTCAATAAACTATTTCCTATGTAGAACTGGGATGTAAAACTGGGACAGTGTTCATGGGATCCAGGGTATATGTAATGGATGGGGTATTAGGGTTGGCATGAACCTCGCTTGTTGGTATGTCTAATTGCTGCTAGGGGGGGCGGAGGTCCAGCCACTACAGTCTATCTACGCGTCCTATGAGGCTCATGGTGGCATTGTCGAGCAGTGTTACATATTTGCTATAACAGTAGAGTTGGCGTGTGTGGTCCTGGTCGGGGCTTGTGATTGTGGGTCCACTGAGGCGTGTGGGGAACCGTCCGGGTCGTCGTGTGTTGATGGCTGTTTGAATTGGTGCAACAATAGGGCCCACTCCATAGAAATGGGATGCTTGCGTGTCCCCTTCACCTCCTCCTTCCTGAGTGCTTCCTCCTCCGCTGCCGCCCATTTGTGTACTGCTCCCACCCATGCCGCCATCGGGGGATCCGTGGGGGATCGCCAATGCATTGCTATACCTCTCTTGGCCAGTAATATTGCCAGTGAGACAAAGCGGAGTGATACTTTGTGTTGCTTCTGCTTCTGGAAGATTCCTAATGCACAGGCTTCCCAGGTGTTCATATGTGAAAGCCTCGTGAGATCCCTGAGTGTCTTGTGGACATTGCTCCAATACTGCTGTAATGTAGGGCAACTCCAGAACATGTGGTGGAAATCTGCTTCCTGTGATCGGCATCTGGGGCAGAGGAATTGGGTATCTGGGTAAAATCGCTGGAGGCGCGCTGGCGTTTGATACGCTCTGTGTAGGATGTAGAATTGTATATTTTTGAAGCGCGCGTTCCTGGATACCTTCTTGGGGTATTCGAGGGCCATTTCCCATTCTTTCTCGTGTATTTGATGCCCTAGTTCCTCCTCCCAGGCGGCCCGCAGGGCCTCCAGGGGTTTGTTTATGAGCTCTCGAATGGCTTTATAGAGCCACGTGGTCAGGTGTCGTCCCGTCCCCATGTGTATGATCGTGTGGATGACCGAATGTGTTGCTGGCTCTCCCGTCGATAGGTCGTGGTGCGATCGATAGTTGTCTATGAGTTGTCGGTGGATTAGAAACTGTCCAGGGGGGAGGTCATAGTCTTCCATAAGCTGGCGATATGGTCTAAGCTGTCCGTCCTCAAACAGAGACTCTATTTCGGTTAGGCCGTGGTCTGTCCATACGCGAAGCATGTTAGTTGTGTAGTATTTCTCTTGTGTGGGCCAGCCAACTAGCGGCAGCAAAGGGGAGTACAGAGGCGCCCCCGTCGACATACGGTGTATCCGCTGCATGCATTTACGTGCCACCACTACTTGTATGGGGTATGTGCGTCGCGGTTTGGTGCCTGGCAGTAGCAAGCGGAGAAGTTCTGTGATGGGTATCTGGCCGGTCGCCGTGTGCGTCTCGTCTATGTGTCTGCCTGCCGTCCAGTAGGACAGCCACTGTAATTGTGCTGCCAAGAAGTACGACTCGAAGGACGGTGCACCCAGTCTTCCCTGTGTGGTAGGTAGTTGTAACTTCGCTAGTGCTATCCTACGTCTGCTTATTCCCCATATGAGCGAGCTGAGGAGCGAGTCTAAGTCCCGGAAAAATGCTCTGGGTGGGATTACCGGTAGATTTTTGAAGTGGTACAGTAGCTGCGGAACTATTATCATTTTGGCTAAGGGCACATGGCCTAACGGGGCTAGCAGGAGGTTCTTCCAGAAACCGATCGCCGATCTGATGCCGGCTAGCGCTCTGCGGTGGTTTCCTTCAAATATGTCGGCAGGAGAGTGGTAGAGACGCATCTCGAGGTAACGGGGGGCACCTGCACTCCAGGTCAATTTCTGGTCACCTATCCATACATCCCGGGGGGCGAAGTTTGGGTGCAGTGGGTAAACTGTGGATTTGTGCCAGTTTACTCTGAGCCCGGAGGCTCCCGCGAATTTGGACAGTGTGGCCCAAATGGGTGTTAGATCCGCAGTAATGTCCCGGACATATAGTAAGAGGTCGTCAGCGTACAGGGAGACGCTATGTATGGTATCCACGATGGGAATGCCCCAGTGTACCCCCTTCTGCCTCAGCCGTATAGCCAGAGGTTCTACAGCGAGAGCGAAGAGCAGAGGCGAAAGTGGGCAGCCCTGCCGCGTGCCCCTCTGCACCATGAACTCCGGCGAAATGCATCATCCTATGCGGATGCTTGAGGTTAGTTTGGTGTACAGGAATTGAGTATACGCCAAGAGGGTGGGACCGATTCCTGTTCGTTTTAGGACCGAGAACAGATATTGCCAAGTAAGGGTATCGAAGGCCTTCTCGAGGTCTAGGATGAGACAGGCTGCTCTGGGGAACGCGGCATCCACTTGATCCTGGATATGGAATAGGCGGCGTATATTGTGGGACGTGTTTCTGCCTGGAACGAAGCCGCACTGGTCTGGGTGGACCAGGGGTCATAGGATTTGTGTATACCTGTCCGCTAGTATTTTCCCTAATATCTTACAGACGGCGGACAGAAGCGTGATGGGACGGTATGAGGCCATCTGTTGTGGGTCGCGATTCGGCTTCGGGAAGGTTACAATAACTGATTCTCGGAGGGATCGTGGTAGTTCTCCTTTCTCTAGCGCGGCCGCGAACATCTCTACAAGGCGGGGGACCAACAGGGGGGAGAAGGTTGTGTAGTATTCCAGGGGAAAACCGTCCAGCCCCGGTGCTTTGATGCGCGCCAGTGCGCGCAGTGCTTGGGTGATATCGACGGATTGTATCTCTGCGTCTAGCGCAGTTTTCTCCGCCTTCGTGATTTTGGGGATCGTCAGCGGCTCGAGAAAGTGGTCTAACACCTCCTGCCCGGTCGGTGCTGTACTACTGTACACCCCAGAGAAGTATTGGTGAAATGCCAAGAGGATTTCTGCTTTGGACCGCACCAGATTTCCTAGGGGGTCGAACACTGCAGTGATGGGTTTCACAACTGTGTCTTGTTTGGCTATCCATGCCAATAGTGTGCCTGTTTTGCCCCGCTCCTTATGCATCCGAGTTGCATACGCCCTAAAGTTGTACCGACGGAGGCCGGTGCTGGCAGCCAGGTACTCTGTCTTTGCTTTTGCTACTTGAGCAGCTGTCGCCTCGGATGCGTCATCTCGTTTGGTGAGGGTGGCTAGCTGCGTTTCGGCTTTAGTTAGTGCTTGCTCCAGTGTCCGTTTTACCCCCATTATTTGTTTGATACAATCTCCCCGGGCCACTACTTTGAATGCGTCCCATTCCACTAATGTAGATGTCGTTGTTCCTGCGTTATTAGTGAAGTAGTCCTGTATGCTTTGCCCCTGTTCGTGTTTAAAGACTTGGTCCGTCAGGCAGTCCCGGGGTAGTCGCCAAGTGGGTACTGGGGGATGGGGGGGTCTCCAGTGTAATCGCAGAATATGATCGTCATGGTCAGAAATAACCTGGCCTAGATAGTCCGTGTGTTGAATTTTGGGTATGAGCGGCGCTGAGCATAAAAATCTATCTAGCCGGACCCGCAAGTTATGTGGTATGCAGTAAAACGAATACAGTCGAGTCTGTGGATGATGCATTCTCCACTCATCTGTGAGTGCCCATTGCGTGACCCAGGCTTTAAACCGCTCCGTTTGCTTGTGGGCTGGAGAGTGTGTGGGTGGGGGGTGGGATCGATCTAAGGTAGGATTTAGTGTACAATTATAGTCGCCCCCTAATATCCATGGTATGGAAGCAAATTGGGCTAAAACACCTGTGAGGCGGTCCCAGAACTTGTCTTGCTCGACATTTGGGGCGTATATACTGCCCAGAAGTACTGATTGCCCATCCAAGAGTCCCTCTAGCAGGGCATACCTCCCCTCCTTGTCCACCACTCGTCTGAGTTCCCGGAATGGGGTTCCAGGTCGGACCCAAATCAGCGCCCCGCGTGCGTATGCTGAGTATGACGTGGCACATATGGTTCCGCGCCATTTGGTCTGTAGTTTACCTATTTCCGATGTGGTGAGGTGCGTCTCCTGCAAAAATGCAATTTGTGCGTTCTGGCGTTTTATATATGAGTATACGACGTAACGTTTGCTCGGTGTATGGAGGCCCCTAGTGTTTAGTGTTAAGATACTGATGTCTGAGCTCTGCAATGTCATAGCCATTTGGTGTTGTCAGTGCTTGCTAATGTAGCGTGTATCGGCTGGAACATAGCGCCTGATGATTCCCCAGCAGTGTGATAAACATATGTGAGGAGCGATGTCGTCCGTTTGCGTGATGCGGTCACCCTGTTATGTGTAGGTCCGTGAGGGGAAGGGACTATACTGAACTGGGGCAGTGAACAGCTAACTGGGGGTGGGAAACAGTCCCAATACCAAGGACCTATCGCTGGCGGCGACACGTCCAAACCAACTCTCATAGAAGAGGAGAGTGCAACAGTATTATGTGGGGGTGGCAGTGCATGCCTGCGAGGTGGGCCGCCGACCGGGCATTTGTAGGATCAGTGGTCGTCGTCTGGACTGTGTTTGATCAGGCATGTGTTGCGTGCGCATATAGGGTAAGTCTTGGTAGCGCAGGCCGTTAAGGGATCGCCAGCCGGGTCACCTTATTCCGAGAGGGTATTAGTTTGTCCATCAAACATGGTATCAGTCGTCTGAGGGGTAACCAGGGGGGGTGCGACTGAGTCCACCCCAGAAAGTGTTCCGTCGCTGACTTCCTCTCCCTCCGAAGAGAAGAGGTGTGGAGCTCGGTCTGTGTCCTCTGCAGGTGGGGGGGCCTGTTGTTCCATCACTGCTCGCAGAACCTCTCGTCGCTCCTTCATAATTTTCTCCAGGTCCGGAGATTCTTGGGTTTGAGTCCTTGACGCCATGTTTTTATCGTTGCGTTACTGTTTCGGGTTGCGTCGCCTTGAAACTTGGGCCTCGCGTGGTCTCCGCCCTGGGCTGTTGTGTGTAGTGGTGATCCGCCCAATCGTGTGCCTCTTCGGCGCTCGCGAAGAAGATGGCAGAGCCGTTATGAATAACTTTGAGTCGGGCTGGGAAGATCAGGGAATATTGTACTTTGTTCGCCCGCAGTCGTCGTTTCACTTCTAGGAACGATGATCTTTGTTGCTGCACCGCCCGTGCATAGTCAGGGAAGATCATAATCTGTTTGTTTTCTACATGCAGGGGGCCCGATTGTCTGGCGGCTCGAAGCACCGCGTCGCGGTCTCGAAAGTGCAGAAATTTTGCCAACATTGGTCTGGGGGCGGCCCCCAGCGGTGGTTTGCGGGCCGGGACCCTGTGTGCGCGTTCAATGGAGAAGAATGCTGCGCGGTCAGCAGCAGGAGTGAAGGATTTCACCCATGCTTCCATGTGTTCCACCGGATTCGCACCCTCGATTCCCTCTGGGAGACCCAGCACGCGGATGTTACAGCATCTCGAGCGCTTTTCCAAATCGTCCACTCGCTCCTCCATGGTGGTCAGGCGGCCCAGTACAGTTTGGAGTGTTGTCTGATGTGACTTGACGGTGGGCTGCAGGTCAGCCATAATCTTCTCTCCATCTTTTACTTTGTCGGCCAGTTTACGATGATCATCCCGGAGGAGGCTAACGTCTGTCGTCAGGGTGCCGAGTCGCTCCTCCATAGACACCCTAGAGAGTTCGATGGCTGCCAATACTTGGTCAAGCTTGTCCGAGATAGATTGATCCAACGGAGTCGCGGTTGTTTTGGTCCATGCCCGGGTATTCGGCAGGTTCTCCGGTGCAGTCTCCGGCACTGTTGTGTGCTGCGAGGTCCTCGGTTTCCCCATCGCGCCGTCTGAGAGGGCCCCTTCGCCCGGTGGGCGCTGCTGGTGGCTGTGGAGCGCGTGGCCCTGCCGCCCCGCAGTGTTAACGCTGCACCAGAAACGTTCGGATGTTGTCAGGGGGGGTGCAGGCCGCTGTGTATGTTGCTCGGGGGAGGATTCCAGGCTGGTATTGCTGCAGTTCTGGCTGCCGAGTCGAGCGCCCCACCAGGGATGCAGTTCACAGGCCAGTGCAGGCATAGCGTGGAGCCCTAGGCCTCCATGTTAAGGTCAGGCATTGTCTGTTCTGGGCGGGTTCGAATTAGCACACGCAGCAGTAGGGGGGCCGCTCTCTCAGCACCAATCGACCTGGGGGGGTCAGCCGCTCACCTCTTCTTCGTCGCAGCGGCGCATTCACCGTGGGCTCAGGGTCTTGTCCTCGTTCCTGTCAGCCGCTGCGACTCTCGGGTGCCATTTTGAGGTCAGGCGGCCTCGACGGAGAGCAGTCCCCTCGATCGTGACAGGGTCGGAGGTGGGAACCGTCTCACCGCCCCGGGGGCCACCGATGTCAGGGCTGTCCTTTCCGGCCCCACTTGACTGCACGCCGAGCCCGGACCTTCTTCCAGCTTATGTCTGTAGCGGCAGAAATGGTGGGCCGCTTCCGGTCGCCACCGTCGATGTCCGGCCTCTTTCTCACCCCGGAGAGGGTTGCTGACGGCAACCGATGCCAAATCGTCCTCCCACCGCTTCCGCGGTATTGGTCGCCTGTTCTTCGGCTCGCGCTCTTGGTGCGCACTCCTCAGCACAGGCCCGGTCGCTCAGGAGCTAAGGTTGAGCGCGGGCGGGCGCCATTTTGCCGCCGAGAGTCGGGATCGCTAAAATCACAGTTTGCGCCGTGGATCCGCTCTACTGCTGAGTTGGCCGTTCACCGCTCAATGCTTCTCATACTCCGGTACCAGGGTATCGGTTCGGCAGCCAGTTTCGATGCTGGGAAGTGGGCAATATGCCAGCCCGATCGTGGAGCCTCAGCAGAGCACGTCTGCCATTGTAGCCTGCTTGGCCACGCCCCCCTTGTATGTTTCTTTTACATATGATGCCACTAGGAAAAGGTACAGACACATGCATGCATGGTTTTAGGAGTATAGTGAGACTTTTAACAGACACTTTGAAAAACTTGCTGCTTTGCATTCGGCTAGGCCCAACACTCTCACTGGTTGCTGAATGGTGAAGCTGCAGCACAAAAGTGAGATTTAAGACTTGTTGGTAGAAGGATTAGTGATTAGGTGAGCTCATATTGGTGTATGGAAATGTACACTTCAAATACGCTGTATAATTTTAGGTGTCTCTTTGAAATGGAAAGTCCAGTCTGTGAAGGTTAAGGGACTTTGTAGTCTTATGACTGAAGTGTGTCTGCTTGCACATGTATTCTCACATGTGTTATACCTATAAAGATGGTAGAGGTATAAAACACTGGTATACATGTATTTGTATGTTTCTTTTACATATGATGCCACTAGGAAAAGGTACAGACACATGCATGCTTGCTTTCAGGATTATAGTGAGAATTACATCGCTATACTCAAGCACTAGGTGTGCACTGATGAAAAGAGGCACATATCACTCTTGGACTCATGGATTCACTTAGGCATTATTATTCAGTTATGCAATCAAGGAGGCACTACCTATACACCCTTCTAATCACTCAGACATTAACCATACATTCATATAATCACACAGACACTACTATTCCACTCAAACATTCACTCAGGCAGTACCTATACACTCATGTATTCACTCAAACACTACTGATGCACTCATTCAATGGTGCAAGCATTACCCTAACACTCATACTTTCTCTCAGGTATTTCCCATACACTCATACAATTATCCAGTTACTACTTCTGCAGTGATAGAATCACACAGGCAGTATCCGTTCACTCATCCATTATCTCAAGCTCTACCCATACACTCATGCAATAAACCATGCTTTAGCCTTGCACTCATAGTTTCTCGCAGGTATTTTCCATGCACTGATCCAATCACCCAGGCAGTATTGCTGCACTCATTCAATCATCCAAGCACTACTCTAGCACTGAACTATTCACTTAGGCAGTAGCCATTCGGTCATCCATTCTGTCAGGCACTACATATGCACTCATCCAATGACCCTACCATTACTCTTACATTAATAATTTTACTCAGGGACTACCCATGCAGTCATACAGTTAAGGAGAAAACACCTATACATACATTCAATAAATCAGGTATTACTTATGCAATGTTGCAATCACCCAGGCACTACTTTTGCACTTAAAGATTTACTCGGACAATATCTATGCACTCGTTCATTTCCTCAGGTACCAGTTTTGCACTCATACAATGAACTACAGATTACTTTTTGAGTCATCCTTGTATTCAAGTACTAGCTATGGAATGAACTAAGGAGACAATTATTACTCTTGCACTCATGAATTCACATATGCACTATCAATGCACCTACCCACTCATCCAGTTAGTACCCCTGCATTCATGGAATCATCCATACACTACTCCTGTATTCATGAAATCCCTGACATACTACACGTAGACTTATACAATACCTCAAGCACTACTGTTGCACTAAACTATTCTCTTAGGCAGTACCTATGCAGTCATCCAATTACCCAGGCATTATTCTTACAGTGATGGTTTTACTCAGGCACTACCTATGCACTGATTTAATCACGTAGACATTATTCTTCAAGTTATCAACTCAGGCAGACAGTACTTATGCACTAATCTAATCACCTAAACAGTACTTCTCCACTTATACATTCACTCAGGCACTACCCATGTATTCATGTAATCACTGAGGCAGTATTCTTAAACTCAACCATTCACTCGGACACTACCTATGCACTCTTTCAGTGACCCAAGCATTATCCTTGCACTCGTGCAATCATTAAAACACAGTCTTGCATTTTTCTGCACTTCTCTTGTGTCTTTCTGCACCTCTGTTACTCCTTTCTGTACTTCTGTTGCCTCTTTCTGCATTTCTGTTGCTTCTTTCTGCACTTCTCTTGACTCTTTTTGCATTCCTCTTGTCTACTTCTGCACTTCTCTTGTCTCTTTCAGTAAATCTGTTGCTTCTTTCTGCACTTCTCTTCCTTCTTTCTGTATCTCTCTTACTTCTTTTTCAACTCCTCTTGCCTCTTTCTACACCCCTTTTACTTGTTTCTGTGCCTTACTTGCGTCTTTCTATACCTTTCTTCCTCTTTCTGCACTTCTTTTGCCTCTTTCTGCACCTCTCTTGCCTCTTTCTGCACATCTGTTGCTTCTTTCTGCATTCCTTACATTTTTCAGTAGCTGTGGTTTTTGAGTATTTCATTTTGCTGTTTCTAAATGTTTCTTTTTTTTCCTGTCTCTTTTTTGCTGTGTGACCACCTTTTCTTCTGTTTTAGCAGTTCTTTTACTTGTTTTTATACTTTTCTCTTTTTATCTGTTATAAATGCAATAGGAATTTAATTGTAATGTTGTGCTTAGATGTTATTTTCAAAATTGAAATGTTATTAATTTAACATTTTTAATTGATGTAACAAACTAATCAAACTATTATTTGTTTTTTAGAAAGATATTTTGATTGGATTATAAATAAAATATGGCAAGTAAACATGAAAAGAGAAGAGTACAAAGGAAGCAGAAGTACTTAATGAAAACTAAAAAGAGTGGAGTAGAAAAACACCAAAAGGTTGCTGAGGATAAAGTGTCTTCTGGTAAGAGAACAAAACAATTTATTGAAAAAGTTGTGGATAGATTAAACAAACAAAATACTAAACAAAGGAGAAAATAAATTTTTACAACAAATCACAAGCAAATAAAGAGATACAATGGAAAAAAACACATGTCACAAAAAGACAGAAACAATTTAAAGACATACATGTGCATATGTTTCGTAATAGAGTAATTCAAAATGTATTACAAGATTGTAAAAAGTATAAAAAAGATCAGCAACATATAAGAAGAAACAACAGATTGAAAGTGTAGTAGATACTGCTTTTGAATTGAAACAAATTTATTTATATTGGTATTGAAGAGAATGAAAACATTGAATAAAACAATGCACTTTATGAAGAAGAAAAGCAAAAGAAGAAGACTGGTTAATAGAAGTAACTTTTGCAAAACTTTTTCTGGTGAATGGAAGCACATTTCTAATACTGAGCCTTTCTTTAATGAAGAAAGCTATTTTCAACAAAATACATTAGTTCATGCAGTTGATACCAGTGGTTGATGTTATGAGATGAAAGATGGTTGTCCAATTGAAAAAGAAAAGATGGTTCCTAGAAATGTGGAAGAAGTAATAGCTGAAGAAGTTCAAGGGAGACGTACACAAGCTCCAGTGTATAAGTGGGATTGTAGTAGTATTTGTAGTATTCGACAGGAATCTATTGATATATTACGACTTTTCCTACGAGAATATGCCAAAAAAACTGTTAAACATAAGATTAAGATGTTGCAAGGACTAGATTCATGTAAAGTAAGAAAATATACTAAGTTGCAGGGTCATTCTCCGGCTTGTCTTTCTAAAAAAGTGTGTAAAAGTATATTTCATCATTTAAGAATGTTAGCAGTACACCACTCAGAAATGGGGAAGTTAGTAAGGAGATTGTACTACGTAAAAAGTCCTGCATTATCTTTAAGTGAAATGAATGCAGCTCTTTTGCATGGTTCAGTATCGGATGTACAAAAAATGTTTGTGATGATATAGAGTTTTGTTTCTTTGGTTTACAGAAGGAGTGTAAAGAAAGTGACAACTTGATAAGTGTAGGTGTTGAAGAACAGGTGGAAGATATTAGTACTGACAAGTTTGCAGAAGAAATTACAAAGTTTAAGATAGTTTCATCTGAAAAACCTAACTATGTTTGTGTTTGTTGTCAACGTACTCACTATAGAAGTCAAACTAAGAATATTGATGTTTATTTAAAAAGTGAAAAGGAAAACAATGATAAGTGGCAGCAATTTGGTGCTTATTTGTTGGTGGAAGGCCGTTTTGAGTTGTGTACTAATCAACGTATTTGTTAATATTGTTACAACAAGTTAAAAGAGAACAAAATGCCAGCTAGAGCTGTACATAACAACTTAGAATTGGTAGCTATACCTCCGTAACTGGCAGATTTAAATGCATATGAGTCTATTCTTATTCAATCTGTGCACCCGTTTCAGGCCATTGTTCGTATGGAGCCTAAAACAGGTAAGCTTCCTCCAACAGATTTACAAAGAGGTCTGAAAGGAAGAGTTGTGTACTTACCTTTAGATTTTAAGAAAAATATTGAATCTGTTGGTATAGAGAGAGAGGAAAGTGAGCCTGTAGGTATTCTAGTTAATGGTGTACCAACAAAGAATCGAAAAATATGGCAAGAGTTAGTAGATGTTACCAAACTTCAAAGGCTACATTATATCTTGTATAGAACAATATTTATTATAAAACTGTAAATGTGGAAGAACAGGAAATATGTTTAGAAAATGAAACAGAAATTCAAAGTGGACAAATAGAAAAAGTGGACAAGTCCAGGAATGAAGAGATTTACGAACATTACAGTATACATCCTCTACATTCAAAATAAGTGATAGGAAACAGTATTGAATTATTTCAAATGAAGAAAGCAAAGGGAACTCCCATGAGTGTATGGGAAAAAAGTTTAGACGCTCATTGTTTTCCACAGCTGTTCCCCACTGGAGAAGGTGGACGATATGATGAATGAGCAGTACAGATTCGAGCTTCAGAATACCGCTCAACAGGATTGTACTCAGAAGATCCTAGATTTCGACAGTGCATTCCATATATATTTCATCTTCTGTTTGAAAGTGAGTTGTCTGCACTTTCATATGCAGTGAACCACATATTAAAAACAGGAGTTCATCTTACACATGTTTCTGCAAAGGAATTCATGGACAAAGTTCAACAAAGAGATGATCATTTAGAAACTCATTTAATTAATTTGATGGCATGTCAACGTAGTACCAATGAGTATTGGTATCATCGTCACAGAGAACTTAAATGTATGTTAAGAAACTTAGGTACCCCTGCAAGGTTTGTAACACTTAGGGGCCGATTCCGATCTCGGCCGGTAGGGCTCCGAATCGGATTCGGCTTAACCGGATCCGATTCGGAGCCCTATTTCCCGACCGATTCGTACGCGCGTCCGGGCGAGCGAGTACGATGCGAATTCGCCGAGCGACTCGTCCGGGCGTCCCGACCGCTCCGACCGACTCGTTCCCGGGTCGAACCGCACCGACCGACTCGCTCGGACTCGACTCGCACCGCGCACTGGAGACGTTCCCCGGCCGGGTAAGTACGATGCGCGCCGCGAGCAGTCCGACCGAGCCGCGCACTCCGGCACAAAAGAGCAGTCGGAGCCGTACTTTGGGGGTCCGTGTCGGACCCCCCTGTACGCGTAGCCGCGCGAGTCGCACACAGGGGGGACCCATGGGTCCCCCCTACCTGTGCGTGTATGGCGCGAATCGCTTCGCCGCGTACACGCTGTAGGGGGAGCACTTGTCCGCATCGCACCCATTGAGTCAATGGGAGCCCGCGTACGCTTTGTACGACCGGCTCCCATTGACTTCAATGGGAGTCCGACCGACTCGAGTCCGATGGCATACGTGCGCAGCGTACTCGTTCGGTCGGACTGCACGGGTCCGATTCGGTCGGAAATCTCTCCGGGTCCGGCTCGGTCGGAGAGATTTACGGCCCGAATCGGAATCGGCCCCTTAGCTGTGCTGAATATGCATGGGAAGATTTAATTGAATTTCTACGAGAAGTAAATTCAAATGTAAAAAATATTGAATTGAAGATAGCTGGAGAACTTTGTTCCTTGGATCCTGTAAATGTGTGCAGATATTTTAATCATAGGTTTCAAGCTATGATGTCTTTTATCTGCAATAAAAATAATCCTCCTCTTGGAGAAGTTACTGATTTCTTTTGGAGAAAGGAGTGCCAAGCCAGAGGTGCTCCTCAGATACACATGCTATTATAGATCAAGAATGCACCAAAATTTGGAACTGATACTGATGAAAGTGTTTTGTCTTTCATCGAAGAGTATGTTACCTGTGCCATTCCAAAAGAAGGAGGAGAAAACAGCTTGCGACAACAAGTTTTACGGTTTCAAAGTCATCGATGTGGAAAATATTGTCGAAGAAAATACAAGTCAAAGGGAAAATTTTATACAAAATGTCGTTTTGGATTCCCATGTCCAATAATTTCTAAAGGAAGAGTAAATAGTTTTATGTCAGCAGTAAGGCATACAATAACTCGGAAATCTTCAAAGAATACATACACCTTAAAAAGAACCGAAGATTCAAAGAATATTAATAACTACAATCCAGTGATTTTGACAATGTGGAATGCAAACATGGATATTCAATATGTTGCATATAATTCAATTGCTGTTGCTCACTATGTTACGTCATATATAACCAAATCTGAAAAGACAGAGTTGATAAAAATGTGGGAAGAAATTTCACAGGAATAGAGTCTTAGCAAGAAATTGTACAGCTTTAGCTTGAAAATGCTTTCCCACCAAAAGATCGGATCCTATGAATGTTCAGATCGGTTGAGCTCTGCCAGTTTATATACAAAGTCAAGAGGAATCATTTGGGTAAGTCTAGGTCTTGTTGCCACATGTAATAGAGTATTGAAATCTCGACAAGAAATTGAATACTTAGCATTGAATGAACCAGAAAATACAGATATTGTTAAAACCAATATGTTGGATACGTACTATCCCAAAAGGAGTCCACATCTGGAAAACCTATGTCTCTATGAAATACTTCAACATTACAGCTTTAAAAGAAATGTTACAGAAAATATAAATGAAGAAAAATATACAGTAATTGGATGTGACGGATCTTTGGTAAAACATGCCAAAGGAAATCTTATTAACCACAGAAAACTCAGTTATGAAAGTCCAGATAAGAGGGAATTGTTCTATTTAGCACTTGTGCAACTGTTCAAGCCTTGGCGTAGTAAAACGGATTTACTTGGAAGATTCTTTCAATGCCTGTAAGGATAGCATTCAATGCACAATTTTCCCAACTTATCTACAAATGCTAAATGATGAGATTGAACAAGAAACTACTATTGTAGGTGAAATAGCCAGAGACAGTTCTCAAGATAGTAAAAGTTCGGCTCACTAAGCCAAGATCCACTAGGACAACCAATTATTGAAAATGAAGCAGCAATAGCCATGACTGAAGTAGAAACTGTAATGCAACAAGCACAGCAGGATATTATTCAGTTGGAAAAGTTAGAAGAACAACTAAACATTGAACAAAAAGAAATATATCTACAAGTGACAGAACAGATACAACATGGTTTGCAACATGAAAAAAAAGAATGTCAATGCTCATCATTTAAACCTATTCTAATGTACATCAGTGGTCAAGCTGGGACAGGAAAAAGTTTCTTAATTAAAGTTTTGACTAGTTATCTATACAAAACTACAGAATCACATTTATCTTGTGTTGTAACAGCTCCTACTGGATTAGCAGCACATAACATTAAAGGGATTACTTTACATCGATTACTTATGCTACCAGTTGAACATGAAAATAAATTGGAATATCACAAGCTATCTGGAGAAGCTTGTTATGAAGTCTCAAGAATACTGAAGAAAATAAAACTTCTAATCATTGATGAGGTGGGCATGGTCTCAAAATGAATGCTTGCCTTTGTACACTTGAGAATGCAACAGATTTTAAAAACAGATTACGATCTTCTGTTTGGAGGAAAACATGTCATTGTATTCGGCGATCTACTACAACTTACTCCTGTAAAAGGGCAACCTGTTTTTAATACACTTGTCCATGAAAATACTAGAAAATCTTTGGGAAGTATTGTAAATGTGAACATTTGGTCTCATTTTGAACATAAAGAACTTATTAAGAATATGTGACAAGCAAGTGATGAACATTATGGAAATATTCTTCAAGATATAAGAATTGGTGTCTTGACGAAACATGGTAAACAAGATTTAGAAAGTCGGCTACTAAGGAACTTGTTTACAACTGGAAACACAGCAGCTGAAATAATGTACAATACACTTGGAGAAAAGAAGTCTATAGTTTGCCTAATGCCTATACTGCAAGAGTGTTCTACATTTAATCAAGAACTTTTAAAACTGGAAAAACAACAAATAGTGGAAAATGAAGCTATTGATAAAATTGAACATCAAGGAGTGACTATTCTTCTCACAGAGAAACTACAGTCAAATTTGGATTCTTTGGAAAAGTCTGTATCTAAGACTGCAGGCTTAGAAAAGACTTTACATGTATGTATAAACTGTCGGGTAATTTTACGGCGTAATTTGAATGTAGAAGAAGGTTTAGTAAATGGAGCAATGGGAAAAGTTGTTGATTTTGTAAATTTTCAGAACAGAGATGGAATAGAATTTTTGAAGATAAAATTAGATCAGATTAAAGAGATAAGACAGATTGGGTGTTGTGTTGTACGTTTTTTGCTTGTAAAAGACTTGTATGTTCTCAGAAAACAGTTTCCTTTGTCTTTAGCATATGCAGTAATTATTCATAAATCTCAAGGTTTAAGTATAGAAAGTGCTTTGGTAAATATTGGAAGTACAGTGTTTAAAGAGGGAATGGCATACGTTGCATTGTCTCGAGTAAGAACATTATCTGGTTTGTATTTGATTGATTTTGATGAGAAAAAGGTTAGTGCTGATGCAAATTGTGTAAGAGAGTACAACGATTTAAGAAGACTTTATACTCCTCATTTAGGTGAATATCCCATATATGAGAAATGTGTAGTGTGTCCAAAACGGAAATATGTCAAACATTCAATTGAGGTTCAAAAAAAGAAAACAATTGAAGAGAATCATGAAGGTGTAAAGAAAATGAAAATGGAAACTGTTGATGAGATTGTAGGATACCAGTTGGAAAACAGTTTAGGTATCAACTGCTATGCTAATGTGATTTTGAATTTTGTGTTTTATCTAGAAGAGCTTCAATGTGAAATTATGAGAAATCATGAAAAAAGACTTTTGTTCTTTATTACGTCATGTATTTCAACAGTTGGTAAGTGACAGAATTAAAATCCATACAGCTTCTGGTGTTCGACATCTTTTGGATATATGTACTGGTTCTTTGAAATTTACGCTTAATGTACAACAAGATGCACAAGAATTTCTAATGCTTATGCTTGGAGTATTAGAACATGAAGGAATACAAATTGAAAACTTATATGGAGTAAGTTACAGATAGGATCATAAATGTGAAGAGTGTTCATTTACTTCCAGGACTAAAATAGACACAGAACAATTCATATACTTAATGACACCAGATTGCAAATCAGTACCTTTTAACAACTTAGTAAAAACAGCCAATCAGGATATGAAATGTTTGCATTGTAAATCAGAGATGTTGTCTACATTACATATAGAAAGATCTGGAAAATATCTAATTTTAATGTTTCAGCGTTGTAGAGCAAATGAAAGAAAATTGGAAACCAAAATAAAATTTTGTTGCAAGTCAAATATCTATTTCAGGAAGAACTTTTATAGCAGTGGCTATTCTTTTCCATGATGGACCTACTACAACATCTGGACACTATACTGTATATTTAAAGTGTAATAAAGTGTGGACACATTGCAATGATGCCCACTTGCAATTCAAATCTAGGTTGCCTTTCTAATTACCAAATTCATATTTGATATTTTTGAAGCCAAAGTTTTGAATACATTATTCGGCCTCTTGGGAAGATGTGAACACAAATTAACAAATTTATATTGGATTTTTACGAAGCAAAAGTTTTCAATGCATTATTCGGGCTATTGGGAAGATGTGAACAGAAAGTGGACAGGATTGAAACAATTACTATTTATAATTAGTGTTTGGGTTATTATTTGTGCTAATAAATATTGCATTTGGAAAATTGTGTTTAAAAGCAATAGTTTATATATTTGTTGTCTATATTGTACCAAATGGAAATGAGAGTGTACATTTTAGCATATGTACTTTGAGAGTAATAAAAGACTTAATGCACAAGTTGGACGTAATTAAAAAACTGTAGATAGGTAAACATATAGGTACACATATTTGAAATAATGCTTTGCAGTAATTTTTTATTTTTTTCACAATCTCATTGATTGTTTTTTTCCCCACTGTTGTATGATGATACTACGTTGAAATCACTGTGTATGGTGAAGTTCAGTAGAATCTGAGAACAGCAAAAAGGGAAACTGAAAATGTTATGTAATTCCAAAATTAGGTTGTGTTCTTAAAAGTGTAATATTTTAATTTCTGTAATACATTACATTATATAACATTTTGTTTCTTCTTCTTTACAGTAGGTAATGATGAAGTTTGAAAAGAGTTTTAATTCAGTTTACAACAATACTATTCTAAAATACTTTCACAGAGTTATGCATCTAAATTACTAAAAAAGGTAAGAACACATAACATAATATGCATGATAATATTCATTTATGTGTTATTTATTTCTAATAAAAATAATATTGAACCTTTACACTATTTAAAAACTTTCAGATATCATCAGACAGGTACTATCCCTGCACTCATGCAATCAGCCAGGCAGTACACATGCACTCATCCAATCACTCAGGTACTACTATTTTACTCATCTATTCCCTCAAACACTACCCATGCACTTATCCATGCACTCAGGCACTACCCATGCACTCCTCCAATTACCCAGGCAGTACCCATGAACTCATCCAGGCACTCAGGCTCTACCTATGCACTCATCCAATCACTCAGACACTAATATTGCACTCATCCATTCCCTCAAACACTACCCATGCACTCATCCATGCACTCAGGCACTACCCATGCACTCCTCCATTCACCCTGGCACTACCATGCACTCATCCATGCACTCAGACTCTACCCATGCACACATCTAATTACTCAGACACTACTATTGCACTCATCCATTCCCTCAAACACTACACATGCACTCATCCATGTACTCAGACACTCCCCATGCACTCCTCCAATCACCAAGTCACTACCCATGCACTCATCCATGCACTCAGGCTCTACCTGTGGATTGCTCCATGTATTCAAGCACTACTCATGCACTGCTCCAATCACCCATGCACTACCCATGCACTCATCCATGCACTCAGGCACTAGGCATGCACTCCTGCAATCACCCAGGCAGTACTTCTGTACTCATGCAATCAACCAGGCACTACCCATACACTCATTCATGCACTCAGGGACTACCTATGCACTCATAAAATCACCCAGGCACTACCCCTGTACTCATACAATAAACCAGGCACTACCCATGCACTGATGCAATCACTTAGACACTACTGTTGCACTCATCCATTCCCTCAAACACTACCCATGCACTCATCCATGCACTCAGGCTCTACCCATGCACTGCTCCATGCACCCAGGCACTACACATGCACTGATGCAATCACTTAGACACTACTGTTGCACTAATGCAATCACTTAGACACTACTGTTGCACTCATCCATTCCCTCAAACACTACCCATGCACTCATCCATTCACTTTGGCACTACCCATGAACTCCTACAATCACCCAGGCAGTACTTCTGTATTCATGCAATCACCCAGGCACAACTCATACACTCATCCATGCACTCAGGGACTTATCATGCACTCTTACAATCACCCAGGCACTACCCCTGCACTCATACAATCAACCAGGCACGACCCATGCACTGATGGAATCACTTAGACACTACTGTTGCACTCAACCATTCCCTCAAACACTACCCATGCACTCATCCATGCACTCCGGCTCTACCCATGTCACTCAGGCACTACTGCTACACTCATCCATTCCCTCAAACACTACCCATGCGCTCCTCCATACACTCAGGAACTACCCATGCACTGCTCCAATCACCCAGGCACTACCCCTGTACTCATGCAATCAGCCAGACACTATGCATGCACTCATGCAATCACTCAGGCACTACTGTTGCACTGATCCATTCCCTCAAACACTTCCAATGCACTAATCCAAGTACTCAGGCACTACCCATACACTCCTTCAATCACCTAAGCACTACCCCTGCACTCATCCAATGAGCCAGGCACTACCCCTGCCCTCATCCAATGAGCCAGGCACTACCCATACACTCATGCAATCACTCAGACACTACTATTGCACTCATCCATTCTCTCAGACACTATACATCCACTCATCCAATGACCCAGGCATTACTGTTGCCCTCATCCATTCACTCTGGCACTACCCATGCACTCCTCCAATCACCCAGGCAGTACTTCTGTACTCATGCAATCACCTAGGCACTACCCATGCACTCATGCATGCACTCAGGACCTTATCATGCACTCCTACAATCACCCAGGCACCACCCCTGCACTCATGCAATCAATCAGGTACTAAACATGCACTGATGCAATCACTTAGACTCTAAAGTTGCACTCATCCATTCCCTCAAACACTACCCATGCACTCATTCCTGCACTCAGGCTCTACCCATGCACTGCTCCAAACACCCACGCACTACCCCTGCACTCATGCAATAAGCCAGGCACTATGCATGCACTCATGTAATCAGTCAGGCACTACTGCTGCACTGATCCATTCCCTCAAACACTATCCATGTACTCATCCAATGACTCAGGCAATACTGCTGCATTCATTCATTCACTCAGACAGTACTTATTCACTCATACAATGACTCAGACATTACCCTTGCAGTCATTCATAAAAAACATACAAGTTTGTCTATTTTTAACCAATTAGGCAGTTCTAACAAGAACCATTTTTTTTCTTCTTTTTTTGTTTTTACATTTTTGGTGTTTTTTTAACTCTTTTATTAATTTTTTGGTGTGTCTTTTTTAACAAAAGATTGAAAAAAACAAGGGAATGAACTAAAAAAACTTTTCAAAAGATTTTGCAATTAGAAAGTCATTGCAAAAACAAACAAAAAATTAACAATGATGATTCTTTGCAGCAACAACAACAGCTGCAACAGATTGCTCGCCTGCACGAAGAAGTTTCTTGCACTTTATGCAGTGCTGTTCCAGTCCTGCAAACTCTGGAATAATTAGTGTAGTTTGTGTGGATCCCACAGAAGTACTAGATCCTGCGACCTCATCATCTTGTTGTGACTCTTGCATTTGGCGCCGGTATTGTTCTCGCGCAGGACGGTTTGGGTGCATGGTCTGAAGATGTTTCAGCTAGGGAACTATACAAAATAGTTAAAGAACTGAGTAAACCAACCAGCATGTCTCAATGTCTACCCCCCTCAACAGAAGCTTGTGAAATAATTAGTCATTTCTTCTCGGAGAAAATAAACAAAATATACTCCACTTTTAACTCAACTACGACTACAGAAACAACTAATTTGAGATTTTGGACCCCTCACCCTGAAGCCTCATCAGCGTTGAGCGACTTCTCTCCCCTCTCAGAGACTGAGGTCTTAAAAGCTATGGGCGAAGTTAAAGCTGGATCACCTTTAGACCCCTGTCCTCATTTAATTTTTTCTCAAATTGCCTCAACTCTGTGTCCTTATGTCATGCAGCTTTTTAACAATTCTCTTAATTCAGCCGTATTTCCTGACATTTGGAAACAAGCAGTTGTAATTCCACTACTAAAAAAAGCAGGAACAAACGTCCTTAATCCTGAAAATTATCGGCCAATCTCCCAATTGCCTTACCTCTCCAAAGTTTTGGAGAGGTTAATAAATAAACAACTCTCAAATTTCCTGGAAATTAACAACCTATTGGACCCCTCTCAGACTGGCTTTAGGGCTACCAATAGTACCGAGGCTACACTACTGGCAGTATTGGATAACATCAGAATGTGCACTGACCAGGGTGGAGCTGTTGCCTTGATATTATTGGATTTGTCTGCGGCGTTCGACACAGTTTCACACAACAGACTGCTAGAAACCCTCTATGAAAAGGAATCCATTCCAAAGCCTTGGAATGGTTCAGATCGTTCTTAAACAATCGTACTCAAACGATTCAGTTAGGAGCACTTTCGATCTCAACCTAGCGCCATCAGTTGTGGTGTCCCGCAGGGGGCATCGCTAAGCCCAACCCTATTTAACGCCTATGTCTCATCTCTGGCGAGAATCGGTAGAAAGTGGGGAATAGGCATTTGCTCTTACGCGGATGACACCCAACTGATGGTGGCCCTTGAGGAAGGATCTGAAATTACTAAAACAAAACTGCATAACTGCCTCTCAGAGATGGCACTATGGATGTCTGAGCATTATTTAAAACTAAATGCAGGAAAATCCGAAATCCTGCTTTTTGGGGGTGCCAACCTAATTTGGGACGCGTCTTGGTGGCCACAAACCCTTGGTGCTGCCCCAACCCCCAAACAGAGCGCAAGAAACTTGGGTATCATTATTGATACCACCCTATCCATGAAGGACCATGTGCGGGCCCTCTGCGGAAAAGGCTTTGCGACTCTGAAACTATTAACCAGACTTTTTCCATGGATTCCACTGGAATGCAGAAAGACAGTCACTCAGGCATTGCTCATAAGTCAGCTTGATTATGGAAACGCTCTATTTGTGGGCATGAATGAGCTCCTTTTCACGCGGCTTCAGGTGCTCCAAAACGCCACAGCCAAACTAGTATGCAATAAAAGCAGACTAAGCTCTGCATCAGTGTGTATGAAACACCTGCATTGGCTTCCAATACGACAGAGAGCAGTATTTAAACTGCTCTGTCACACACATAAAGTACTACATCTAAGTGGACCCAGTATTCTCCAGGGGAGAATTGAGTTTTATGTCCCTACAAGGAGCCTTCGGTCACTCCATCAAGCACTAGCCAGAACTAAACGTATTAAGAAAGTAAGGACCGGAGGAAGGTCCTTCTCATACTTAGCAGCTCAGAGATGGAACAAACTCCCCTTGGATCTACGTCTTACACCTGACTACTTGTTATTCCGGAAAAAACTTAAAACCCATCTGTTCCCTAAAAATTAACAATCACTAACTTCCTTAGACCAGTAGCCAAGCATTGTTGTGACCAGCGCCTTGATATCCCTTGGGATGAATGCTGCGCTTTACAAATAAATAAATAAATAAATAAATAAAATAGATGAAGTCCTGCAAGAATACTTTTTTTCTGATCCGCGAGATAAAACTTTCTCACATACAGTGCAGGTGACTTTGTGCATATTTACCTTCTTCTCTCCTGCTGGTATAGAGAAGAAAGCCCACACAATACTCTCTTTCCTTTTCTTAGTGGGTTCTTTAAGCTCCTCTTCATCTTCAGAAGTATCCTGTGGTGGATTTTGAGATGCCATTTCCTCTCTTGGAAAAAAACACCAAAAAAATCAAATAAAGAGGCACAGAAAACACAAGAGGTGTTTCTTGAAAAGATGCTCCTGGAAGAATGAAAAAATTGAGTGGGGTCCTGCAAGTACTAGAATAGAAAGCTTCTTAACCAATTAAATGCTTTCTTTGAAAGTCACATGGGAGTTGCATACCCGACGCGTAGTCGGCACGCACCAGACGCGATTCCCCAAAAATATAATTAACAATAATATATCTTTATTCCAGTTACAAATATACTAAATTGACAAATTTCAATGTAAATCTCTTGGTATAATATATATAATAATGATATATAAATATATATATATATATATATATATAAATATATATATATATATATTCACTGAAAAAACCATAGGTTTTAGGGACAGTTATAGTTAGTTGGACATTGCACTCGTACAAAACCCGTGAAATTCCCCGTTATAGTTAGTTCAGCTAACTATAACTTGCGCCCGCAATGCACTGCTGATGACGTCACATATTACATCACTCATGACATGGTCAGTGACATCACTGATGACATCACTGATGACATCTCAAATGACATCACTGATGACATCATCCAGTGACTGTGTGTTTCTGTAAAGTTTAAATATTTTTAATATATATAGGGAAAGGCGTATTGAAGAATGAGTGGGTGTATAAGTGTCTGTATGGAGGATTTAGTAGGTGCGTGACTAACTCTATAAGTGAGTGATTAAACGTATCTTACTGAATGCATGGGTTAGTGACTAAACTGGGTGAATGTCTGTATCCGTCTGTCTGTTGCTGTGTAAGTGGCTGCATGGGTTTGTGAATAGCTACATGAGTGTCTATATGAGTTATTGATTGGTTGTCTGAGTATTTGTATAGGTGCCTGAGTGTTTGTGTGGGTGGGGTGTGTGCGACTCTGTGCATAGATGTGTGAGTGGGTGATTCACTGGGTGGATGGTTTCAAGAGTGCATCTGTGATAGACTGTATGGGTGGGTAAGTGTGTGTAAGAGTGTGTTAGTGAGTGAATGTATGTCCCAGTGGTACATGTGTGAGTAACTACATATGTGAAAGGCAGTATATATGTGTGTTGGAGTATATAAATAGCTATAAGCGAGAGTGTGTGATTGTGAGAGTGACTGTATGGATGAGGGTGTGCTTGTATCAGTAATTGTATAAGAGCGTAAGAATGTGCTAGTATTTGTATGAGTAAGTGAGCTGGTGTGTGTATAACTGTATAGGTGAGTAAATGGCAGTGTGTTTAATTATTTGCATGACTGACTAGGTGTGTGAGTACCTCTACGGATGAGTGGCGGTGTTTGAGTGTCTATATAGGAGTATGAGTGCATATGATAGTCCTGTACTGAGTGACCGTAAGTATGAGTGACTGTACGGGTGAGTGAGTGGATGTGTGTGTGTAGACCTAAGAATCAGTGAGTGGGTATGTAGTTATTGGTGTTGGAGTGTCTATGGTTTTGCGAATGGCAGTCTGTAATTTAGAGTGGGTGTATCAAAGGTTATATTAGGGTGTGAGGAGGTGCATCAGATTATCACGTGGATGATGTCATCAGTGATGTCATCAGTGATGTCATTTGAGATGTCATCAGTGATGTCATCAGTGATGTCACTGACCATGTCATGAGTGATGTAATATGTGACGTCATCAGCAGTGCATTGCGGGCGCAAGTTATAGTTAGCTGAACTAACTATAACGGGGGAATTTCACGGGTTTTATACGAGTGCAATGTCCAACTAACTATAACTGTCCCTAAAACCTATGGTTTTTTCAGTGAATTTGTAAGGTTTTTTAAATGCTAATTTCTAACTATAACGTGCCTGAAACCTATGGTTTTTTCAGTGAATTTCAAAGGTTTTTTAAATGCTAATTCCTAACTATAACATGTCTGAAACCTATGGTTTTTTTCAGTGAATTTCAAAGGTTTTGTAAATGACAATTTTTAAATGTATTAATTGTTATATTTATTTTTTTGATACTGATTTACTACATTTTTTTAAACTATTTATTTTTAGATATTTTATTTTTTAAATTACATTGTAATTACATTATACATTACATTACAAAATATACTTTCTCAGAATGAATTACTTTAGTTTATATACTTTGCAAATAGGCAATAGACTTTTAAGTACAGTAGTTACAGTTGTTGCAATGGGCAACACAATTTCAAACACAATGCAACATTGAGCTCAATGTGAAATTCTAGTTAAATGCAATTAGTTACTTTATGGATTACTTTTCTAACCACAGGACTGGATCCTAGATTCAGTCCTGGGACATCTCCTGTAAACAGTTGAGTAAAAGCGTTTTGGTTAAAGTAGTGATTTTTAAGGAATATTATTGTATTTTAAAACTTGACACTTAGAAACTTTTTCACATAGAATCACCAATGTTATCCTATGGGAGGAAATTCACTTAGCAGGTAAGTAGTGTTATCGTTACTTTTTCTTACTCAGTGGTGGATCCTGGATCCAGCACTGGTGCATCTCCTGTAAACAGTTGAAAGAATGCGTTTAAGTCATATAGGCGATTTTTAAGGAATATTTGTAGTTTGTGAAAATTGACACAAACTTTTCTGCTGAAAACCAGACAATGGATTCCTATGGAAGGAAATACAAGTTACTGGTAAGTACGGTTAGAATTACTTTTCAGGGTCAGTGCTGGGCTAAAAGATGCAGCACTGGGTTCTCTCCTGATAACAGGTGAGTAAATCGGAATTCGTAGTTCGGCTGATTTTAGAGGAATATTATAAAGTTCCAAAACTCCACACTTTGAAGAATTTCCAAGTGAAAACAGTCAATGTTAGCCTATGGAAAGAAATTCAAGTTACTGGTAAGTACGGTTAAAATTACTTTTCAGGATCAGTACTGGGCTCAAAGATGCAGCACTGAGGTCTCTCCTAATAACAGGTGAGTAAATCGGAATTCTTAGTTCTGTTGATTTTAGAGGAATATTTGTATGTTTCAAAAATCGACACTTAGAAACTTTTTCAGCAAAAAGCAGGCAATGATATCCTATGGAAGGAAATTCAAGTTACTGGTAAGTACGGTTAAAATTACTTTTCAGGATCAGTACTGGGCTCAAAGATGCAGCACTGAGGTCTCTCCTGATAACAGGTGAGTAAATCGGAATTCGTAGTTCAGCTGATTTTAGAGGAATATTTGCACAATGGTGAAGGAAGGGGTGGGGCCTGAGGTGACATGTCTGCAAACACGCCCTGTGGCGTGTTTTAAGTTGGAGAATTAATTCCTCCTCAATCCTGAGGGTCCCTAGGGGCCAACTAGCCCACCAGATACCTCCAGTATGCGCCAGAGAGCTGTGTTGCAGAGAGGTGTTCAGAGGCCATGCCCTTTTTGCACCTCTCTGCAACGCAGCTCTGTGGCGCTTTCTGGACGTACCTGGTGGGCTAGTTGGCCTCAGGGACCCTCAGGATTGAAGGGATTTAATTCCCCATCTTAAAACGCGCCACGGGGCCTGTTTGCACACATCTCACCTGAAGCCCCGCCCCCTCCCTTCACCACTGTGCAAACGCGCCCTGTGGCGCGTTTTAAGTTGGGGTATTAAGTCCCCTTGAATCATGAGGGTCCCTGGGGACCAACTAGCCCACCCTGTACCTCCAGTATGCGCCAGGGAGCTGCGTTGCAGAGAGGTGTTCAGAGGCCACGCCCCTTTTACACCTCTCTGCAACGCAGCTCTGTGGCGCTTTCTGGACGTACCTGGTGGGCTAGTTGGCCCCAGGAACCCTCAGGATTGAAGGGATTTAATTCCCCATCTTAAAACGCGCCACGGGGCCTGTTTGCACACATGTCACCTTTAGCCCCGCCCCCTCCCTTCACCACTGTGCAAATGCGCCCCGTGGCGCGTTTTAAGTTGGGGGATTAAGTCCCCTTGAATCATGAGGGTCCCTGGGGTCCAATTAGCCCACCAGGTACCTCCAGTAAGCGCCACAGAGCTGCGTTGCAGAGAGGTGTAAAAAGGGGCGTGGCCTGGACCACCTCTCTGCAACGCAGCCCCCTGGCGCATACTGGAGGTTCCTGGTGGGCTAGTTGGCCCCAGGGACCCCAGTATTGAAGGGGAATTCATTTCCCAACTTAAAACGCACCACAGGGCGCGTTTGCAGAGTGTTGCTGGGAGGGGGCGGAGCCTTGGCACGATCGCGTGCTTTTTTGTTTTTTTTGGAAGGGGGGCTGTGTGGCCCCTTTTCTTTTGACTTTTTTGGGGCCCTGGGGACCCCACCCACCAGGGCCTAACCCCTTTTTTAAATAAAAAAAAAAAAATGAACGGGAAGGGGGCCGCGTGGGCCCCCCTCCCGTGGCCAATTCCGGCCCGGGGACCCCATTCCCTGGGGCATGGCCAGATTTTCTTTTTTTTTTTATGGAGGGGGGCTGCGTGGCCCCCCTCCTGAGGCCTCTATTGGCCCCGGGGACCCCATCCCCCGGGGCCGGCCTTTATTTATTTATTTTTATTATTTTTTTCATTTTGGGGAGGGGGGCCGTGTGGCCTCCCTCCCGGGCCACTAATAGCCCCAGGGACCCCATCCCCCGGGGCTGGCCCTCTCTGTTGGGGACCGTGGGGGGGTCCCCAATGCCCCCACGGTCCCACCGGCTCCCCGCATCCTGCGGGAGCCGGCATTGCTTTTCCACATGGGGAGCTGCTGACATGCAGCTCCCCATCTGGAAAAGCAATCTACTTTGCTTCATTGAAGCAAGAGCAGGTTTCCCTGCTCTCGCTTCAATGAAGCAAAGCAAGTTTTCAATGACAGGGCGGGAGCCGCAAGGCTCCCGCCCTGTCATTGCAAACAGCAGTGTCCCTGGGGTGGGCACCCCGGGACACTGCAGGAGCCGGCCTGGGGGGTGGCGGTCCCCAGGGCCATCGAGGGCTCCAGGAGGGGGGCCATGCGGCCCCCCTCCCTTCACATGCACAGCCCCCGGGAGGTGGTGGTCCCGGGGGCTCGGGGGTCCATTCCGGACCCCCAAATTAGCATTTTTTTTAGTGCCCCGGGGAGGTGGTGGTCCCCGGGGCGTGTGGGGGGGCTCGTGCCCCCCCACACAGGTATATTATTTTTTAAAAAAGAAGCCCCGTGGGGTGGCGGTCCCCGGGGCTGCGGGGGGGCAGTGTGCCCCCCCCAAATATTATTAATCAGAGCCCCGGGGGGTGGCGGTCCCTGGGGCTTGGGGGGGCCTTAGAGCCCCCCAAACTTTAATAAAACAAGCCCCGGGGGGTGGCGGTCCCCGGGGCTGCCAGGGGGCCGTGTGCCCCCCGCAAATATTAATGCAAAGCCCCAGGGGTGGCGGTCCCCAGGGCAGTGTGGGGGGGATTGGGGCCCCCCCACACATTTTTTTACTGCCCCCGGGACTTGGCCCACCCGGGGGCTTTTTGAATACGAAGCGCGTTTTTTTAAAATTTTTGTCCGAAATTCGCGCTGGGTGCGCGAATCTCGCTGATTTTTAAAAAAAAAAATGCTTTTTTTGGCCCTGGGGGTCCTTGTGGGACCCCCTGAGCAGGCCTAGTGGGTCAGGGTGTTTCTACCCTGCCCCATTTTCTTGTTTTGCACCTTAGTTTTTCTCTTTTCTTGTGCCTCGGTTCTACCGAGGCACAAGATGGCTGCCAACACTTCCTGGTTTGGAGTGTTGACAGCCAATTAGCATACAGCTCGTGATCGGGAGGGTGCGCGGATCCTCCGCGGCCAAAGATATATATGTGTTTTTACTTTTGATTTTCTCAGCAACTACTGAACGGATTTACACCATTTAACAAAAAGGGTTCTTTCTGAACCAAGAACTACCTCTTTGCCAAATTTGGTGTAATTCCATTCAGCAGTTCGGGCTGTAGCCGTGTCTAAAGTTTCCTATGGGAAATTGCATGGGGAAAACATGTTTTGGGACCCCCCTTTTTTCTTGGCCCCCGCTTGCCGAATCACCCCGAAACTTTCAGGATAGGAGCGGACCGGAGCGGGCCATAAGTTTTGAAAATTTCGCAAAGATTTGTCAACCGGCGCCAAAGTTATTTCAAATAGAATGTTGTGGATTTCCAATGGAAAATAGGTCCTAACTATAACTATCTACTGGCGACCCCCAGTAGATAATATATATATATATATATATATATATATATATATATATATATCCACAACAGTTCTTCGCTTCAACTCAAGCCTCACAGGACGGCGGGCCGTGGCGGGTTAGCGAAACCCATAACATCCATATTTCATTGTTTACATGCCACAAACAATGATCCACGGCACCCAAATGCTGTAAGCAGACTTTATTTGGCAAAAGCACAGCTCAACGCATTTCGGAAACCAAGTTTCCTTGTTCACGTGATTTGGGTGCCATGGATCATTGTTTGTGGCATGGAAACGATGAAATATGGATGTCACTGACCATGTCATGAGTGATGTAATATGTGACGTCATCAGCAGTGCATTGCAGGGGGAGCGGGTTATAGTTAGCTCAGCTAACTATCACGGCCAAATATCTCTAGTTTTGTCCAAGTGAAATGTCAGCCTAACTATAACGTCCCTGAAACCTGTGTTTTTTTTAGTGAATATATATATATATATATATTGAAACATAATACAAATATTTATTTTGCATTATATTAATTTCAATGATGTTTTACCTTTAATAATACAAATATATGTATGGATGTATATTTTCATTTTAAAACATGTAAAATATAAGAAACAATTATAGTGTAAAAGTAAATATTTTTTTATTGAAAAAAAAAAAATATATATATATATATATATATATATATATATATATATATATATATATATATATATATATATATGAAACCGATAGTCAACTCCAAAGAAAGGGGATGAAGACGCCGTGTGGGAGCTTTAAAATCATTATTCAGTCGTTCTACATCAAACGTGTTTCTGCTGTAACCAGCCTTGTTCACCAATGACGAGGCAGTTATTTACTTCCGTCTTTAAAGCCTAAACCACGTGATATACATAAAAAGTTAAAACATACTGTGCGCTTCTCGCTGGTTGTAAATGTCAAGTAGCCAAGAACTTTGTATGGTTATTCAGAATATTTAGAACTTGTCAACTCTAAAGAATGAATGGCAATTTGTTACACTTAATTGTATTGTTAAAAATGATAAAATCATTTTAAATTACCCATGCCAATATCACATATGTTTCTGTTTGCGTCCCCCACTGTACTAAGTTTTGTTTTAAAACCTCATAACCTCACTTGTAAAATTAAAGTGCAAGTGGTTGACAACAAAACCTCTGTTACAATATACACAGTTATAATGAAATTATTCTTTTTCTTGCATTTCATCGGGGTTCCAATATTTTTGTTCATAATCCTATAAAGTGCAGGTTTTTGTTAACAAATTTTGGTCACAGTGCTATAGTAATGTCGTAAATGATGTATTTTCTTTTTACATCAAGGGAAACTAAATTATTCCTCATAACCCCATTCTTATAATTAATCCCAAGTGGGCAATCTGTCACTTCAAATAACCTTTGGCTCAACACTTATAAAAACCTGGTGAGGACTGTGCAAAAATACTACATAAAGTGCTCTGAAATATGCAATGTGTCTGTGCTTAAAATATTAATAAAAATAATTATTTCCTTAGAACTTAAGAATTTAAGAATTTCACGAATGGGTTGCTTTCTACTTCTTCATAGGTGTGTATGTAAATCTTCTTCACTATTCAGACCCCATGGTTCCTTGATGTTCAACTGTATGATCTATTTAGTAGGCCTGGGCGGTAAATTCCGTTTTGCTCGTGGAATTTGGGTAATTTCGCGTTCCAGGGAGAACGCGGAATTACCAAAAATTCCGCGATTCGCGGCTTCGCGGAATTATTTGCTTGTTCGCGCTTTCAAAATGCGTGTTCACAAGCTATTTCTCCCCGAGCACGCAAACAGCATTCGCGTACAGGAAAAAAGCATCGCGAATGGGCGGAACAAGCAATTCCACGTGTTTGCGGAACTTTTGCGTGCTCGCGGAGATTTTTTACCGTTTCGCGGAGCTTTGCGTAGCGCGACTACGCAAATTCCGCCCACCCCTACAGTATTTAGACTCTAATTGCCTAAGCTGTTTCTCTCTGTCCCCTCCTCTTAATTTGGGGGAACCGCATTCAGGACAAAATATACTAAACCACTCACATCACCTTTATGCATTTCACGAATGGGTTGCTTTCTACTTCTTCATAGGTGTGTAAGTAAATCTTCTTCACTATTCAGACCCCATGGTTTTTTGATGTTCAACAGTATGATGTATTTAGACTCTAATTGTCTAAGCTGTTTCTCTCTGTCCCCTCCTCTTAATTTGGGGGAACTGCGTTCAGGACAAAATATACTAAACCACTCACATCTCCTTTATGCATTGTTTTAAAATGACGGGCTACCGGATAACTTCTATCACAGTCTTTTATTGACCGTAAATGTTGCAGAATCCATTTGTGAACTGCCAGAGTTGTACTTCCTATATAGGATAAGCCACAGGGACATTGTAAAATATATACAGCAAAATCTGTCTTGCAACTATAATTGCCTCTAATACTTCTCATCTGAGAGGTTAGCTGTGGCTTATATTCCCTTGTGTTTTTGCCATATTGGCAGGCTTTACATCTACTGCATTAACTAAATCCTGCTATGGTCTTTTTAGTTAGCCATGTGGTTTTATTTGGCTTACTACTTTCAATGTTAGTTTTTACCAATTCTTGTCCCATGGCTTTAGCTCTTCGGAAAATTATTCCTGGTCTATGTGGTACACCCTTCCCTATTACCGGGTCATTACGTACTAAATGCCAATATTTATGGAGTATAGCACAAATTGTTCCTTCTTGTTTATTAAAGGAGGTGATGAGTTTGAAATTATGTTTTTGTCTAGTCTGAGTCTTAGATTTGGATTTTTGAAATAATATTTGTACCCTTGATCTCTGCTTGGTTTTCCCAATCGCTGTATCAATGTAAGTGAATGGATACCCTTGCCTTAAGAATTTGGACTTCATTTGGTCTATGGCATTTTCTTCTTTTATAGGCTCACTGCAATTGCGCCTTACCCTTAAGGTCTCTCCATAGGGAATACTATATATTAAATTACGTGGATGAAAACTTGTAGCATGTAAGATTGTATTCCCAGCTGTGGGTTTTCGGTACAGTTTGGTTTGTAGTTTTCTATCTTTAAAATAAACCGTTAAATCTAAAAATCTGACTTTAGTTTTACTGATTACACTTTTAAAGTGTAAGTTGAGATCATTATTTTCTATTTGGTTTAAGAATATCTTTGCCGACTCCTCTGAGCCTTTCCAAACTATAAAGAGATCATCAATAAAACGACACCAGTGCACTATGTTTTCTCCCATATTTCATGATAACAGGTTCCGACTACCTGCTCCTCCCACCAGCCCATATGCAAATTTGCATAACTGGGGCAAAGCAGGTACCCATTGCCGTTCCTCTTATCTGTTGGTAATGTTCACCATTGACCATGAAATAGTTGTTGTTCAAACATCTGTCGATCATAGTTCGTAACTGTTAGAAATGGGGGTCTCTAGTTGGCAATGGTTTGCACCTTTGTCCAAGTAGGGACCCTTCTTCCTAGTCAGGGTAAGGGAGTTACACCCCTAAAATAACCCCTCCTCACCCCCTTGGTAGCTTGGCATAAGCAGTCAGGCTTATCTCAGAGGCAGTGTGTACAGCATTTGCACATAACCAACAGTAATATAGTGCAAACACTACAAAAGGACACCACACCAGTTTAGAAAAATATCCAATATATTTATTATCCAAAACAAGACCAAAATGTCAAAAATCCAACATACAATACTTTAAAAATATGCACTTTGCAAGGAAACTTTAAAAACACAGTTCCTTGAAGTCTGTAGCTCCGTCAGATGCTACCGTGGTGCTGTAAACAACAGAATTCAACAGTTCCGTCTGACTGCGTCGGTCAGGGGGTCGACAGACTTGTAAACAGTACCTTTTGTGTTGAGGCTGACACGTTGGTGCGAGCCGGTCGTGGCAACCATTGCGGTTGCGATGTGAAGTGAAGCAGTGCAGCATGCAGTGCCCTCAAGGCACGGTGCAGGCAGCGGCTCGGTGACGGTCATCCAGCGGCATTGGTGAGACCAGGGCTACGATGCGGAGTGAGGCAGTGCTCATTGTGGTGCTGGCCAGTCACGGTGCAAGCGGCAGAGCCGGTTAGCGGGAGCTGGTGTCGGTCGGCCCAGACTGCTGTGTGGGTCGAGGCAGTGCGTCGTGAAACTTACGAACACTGCCCCCAGCCACGATGCAGTCACGGGTGTCGAAGTCAGCAGGCAACGATGGTGTCAGTGAGACCAGGGTGGTGAAGTGAAGCAAGGCGGTGCAGAGTGCGGTGCCCACAGGTCACGGTGCAAGCAGCGGCTTGGTGGCGGCGGCCATTGTTGTTGGTGAGACCAGGGTTGCAGTGTGAGATGTGGCAGTGCCTTCTGCAGTGCTTTCAGGACACGGAGCCAGCGACAGACTCGGTTGATTTTCCCTTCTCTGTGGCAACTGAAACAACGGTTCCAGAAGCGGTACCCAGATGTTGGTGAAGTCTTTGCAGTCCCTGAGACTTCAGAACAGGGAGCAAGTTCTACTTCAAGCCCTTGGAGATACTCAGCACATGTAAAGAAAGTTCAGTCCAGTCCTTTCACTGCGCAAGGCAGAAGCAGCAATTGCAGGCCAACCCAGCAGAGCAACAACACAGCAAAGGGGCAGTACTCCTTCTGGCAGTTCTTCCAGCTCTTCTTCTTGGCAGGTTACTTGATTCCAGCAAGTTCTAAAGTTCTGGGGTCTGGGATCCAATATTTATACTCAAAATTCCTTTGTTCTCTCAGGCAGAGAGTGTCTGTGCTTAGTTCAAACCAGTTTGGTCCTCTCTGGCCCAGCTTCCCAGCAGGAGGTAGTAACAGAATTGTCTAAAGCAGACCAGGCCCATTCAGATGCAAAGAAATCTCCTCCCACTACTCTAAATGCAGCCCAGGTCTATTCAGCCCAGCCCTGACTCATCCAGGAAAGGCAGGACATACCTCGACCCCCCCAGTGACTGTGTGAAGAGAATGCACATTCCCAGTCCCTGTCACTCCAAAGCCTGACAGTCAATCCACCAGCCCAGCAGAGGCACACAGAATGGCTAAACAAGAAAATACCTGCTTTCTAAAAGGGGTATTTTCAAACACAGAACATAAAAATCATCTTTACTAAAAAATGCATTTTTACATTCTGAGTCCAGGCATACTAAACTCTATTTCCCTATCTTGTCCCAATGGGAATTTATCCTTATAACATGTTATAAGTAAAACTCCCATTCTATCTTATGGGACAGATAGCCTTTCCATATTGAAAAACGAAATGCACTGTAATTCACTACCAGGACATGTCACACACACCAGTACATGTCCTACCTTTAATATACACAGCACCCTGCCCACAGAGGTACCTTGGAGCTATCTTAGGGGTGACCTATATGTAGGAAAAGGGGAGATTAGGGCCTGGCAAGTGGGTGCACTTGCCAGGTCGACATGGCAGTTACAAACTGCACCCAGACTCTGCAGTGGCAGGTCTGAGTTACCATCACAGGGCTACTTCTGTTGGTGGCACAATCAGTGCTGCAGGACCACTAGTAGCATTTGATTTACAGACCCTGGCACTCTCAGTGCACTGTACTAGGGACTTACCAAAAAATCAAATAGGCCCCCACAAAAGGACCTACCACTCTCAAGCCATCTTTATGCTTAATACTGGTGTATAATGTTGCAACTTCTACAGTTAACAAAATATAATCCTTTTACCATGGGAGATCAGATATCCTGCATAAAAACTCTCCTGTGTCTTGCACGTAGAATGGGAGATTTCGAACAAATTAACCTAAAAATTGATCTACATATTTTGTTGTACTCTCAAAAGTGCTCCCTATCGCTAAAATGATGGGGCGACCTGGGTGATTTACAGGATCTTTATGAACTTTGGGATGAGGTACATTACAGGAGTTATTGGGTCCTCCATTTTTAGAAACATAAATTCTTCATGGCTAAGTAGCCCATTTTCCCTCCAACTTTGAAGTTATGATGTAAATTTTGTTTGTACTGCTACAATTATTTCCTTAGTGCCTTTGCGATAACACATTTGATTGTTTAATTGTTTGTAGGCCTCAGTTAAATACTTATTTTTGGCCCACAGTACAATGTTACCATCCTTGTCAGAATGTCTTACTACATACTCAGTTTCTGCTTGTAATTGATTTATCAATTTCACACATTCTTCAGAACATGGTTTCTTAACATTCTTTCTGGCACTTCTACTGTGTAAGTCCTTCAATTCATTAATGACTAAATCACTGAAGATATTTATTCCATCTTTTTTCATTATCGGGGTATGTTTTGACTTGAGTCTGAAATTAGTTAGTGCTTCACCTCTCATTTCCAACCCTTCTTCAATTAACATATCTTCTTCATTGACAGTTCGTTCAGTTCCTTGATTTTCACTTCATAATTCACGAAGATCTAACATCAGATTCATGTCTTGGACAATTAATATACTGTGTGGGTCTGTTGTTTCTTTAACTTCTCTTCTCTTTCCTTTTCTCTTTTTCTTTTGCTTGTCACTGCATTATTAGGATTATACTCTTTAAGTAAAAAGTATTTCTCCAATTGAATTTTTCTTACAAATTTGAAGAAATCTGTCCAAGTCTGGTTATAGCACATATTTTGTTCCGGACAGTAGGAGAGTCCCAATCGTAAGATTTTATTTTCCTGAGGTGTCAATACAATATCTGTTAAATTAATAATTGAATTCTCCTCATCATCGATGACCATGGTTGCATTCAATTCTTTTTGCTCTGTTGTGTTCGCTTCTCTTTTATTTGATTTTCTTTACTTTGCGCCAATCTGCCTCTTCCTCCATTGCCTCTTCCTCTTGGAGGTTTGGTGTTGACTTGTTGTCATGGACGCAAATTGAAACTTCGGTCAAAATTGTTTTTTGTAAATGGGTTTTTTGAATTTTTTTATATTTTATTTATTGTTTACGTTAATTAATATCTTTTTCCGTCTTCACTTTGTAAATATTTTTTATGGCTTTACTGTGTATGTATGTTTGATATGAATATATATGTGTATATATACATATATATATATATTATCTACTGGCGGTCGCCAGTAGATAGTTATAGTTAGGACCTATTTTCCATAGGAAATCCGCAACATTCTATTTGAAATAAGTCTTGCATCAGTTGACGAATCTTTGCGACATTTTCAAACTTTGTGGCCCGCTCTGGTCCGCTCCTATCCTGAAAGTCTCGGGGTGATTCGTCAAGCGGGCGCCGAGAAAAAAGGGGGTCCCAAAACATGTTTTCCCCATTCATTTTCCCATAGGAAACTTTAGCCACGGCTACAGCCCGAACTGCTGAACGGAATTACACCAAATTTGGCAAAGAGGTAGTTCTTGGTTCAGAAAGAACCTTTTTTGTTAAATGGTGTAAATCCGTTCAGTAGTTCCTGAGAAAATCAAAAGGAAAATCACATATATATCTATGGCCACGTCGGATTCGCGCACACTGCGCGCACCGTCCCGATCACGAGCTGCATGCTAATTGGCTGTCAAGTGGCTGTCAACACTCCAAATCAGGAAGTGTTGACAGCCATTTTATGCCTCGGTAGAACCGAGGCACAGAAACAAGTGCGCAAAACGCACAAAGGGGGCAGGGTAGAAACACCCTGACCCCCTAGGTCTGCTCAGGGGTTCCCACAAAGACCCATGGGCAGAAAAAAGCATTTTTTTTTTTAAATCGGCGGGATGCGCTTAGGGTGCGCGGATCCCGCTGAAAAAAAAAAAAAACGAAGCGCGGTCTCCCGCGCTTCATTTTTAAATGGCCCCCGGGTGGGCCAAGTCCCAGGGGCATGCGGGGGGGTATGAAATTAATGAATGGGGGGGCCTCTAAGGCCCCCCACAGCCCTGGGGACCGCCACCCCCGGGGCTTTAAAAACAAATGGTGCGGGAGGGCTCTCGGCCCTCCCGCAGCCCCGGGACCGCCACCCCCGGGGCTTCTTTTTAATTTTCTAAGTACCTGTGTGGGGGCTCCAGCCCCCACATGCCCCGGGGACCGCCACCTCCCGGGGCACTAAAGATTTAAATATGGGGGTCCGTTACGGACCCCAGAGCCCGGGGACCACCACCTCCCAGGGGCTTTCAAGATGGTGGGAGGGGGACGCACGGCCCCCCTCCTGGAGCCCTTGATGGCCATGGGGACCGCCACCCCCCAGGGCTGGCTCCTGCAGTGTCCCAGGGTGCCTACCCCCGGGACACTGTAGTTTGCTATGGCAGGGCGGGAGCCTCGCGGCTCCCGTCCTGTCATAGCAAACTGCTCGTTTTGGAAGAGAGAGCAGGAAACCTGCTCTCTCTTCCAAAACCAAAGACAAATGCTTTTCCACACGGTGGAGCTGCATCTTAGCAGCTCCCCATGTGAAAAAGCAATGCCGGCTCCCGCAGGACGCGGGGAGCCGGCGGGACCGTGGTGGGGATTGGGGACCCCCCACCGGTCCCCAACGGAGAGGGCCAGCCCCGGGGGATGGGGTCCCCGGGGCTACAAGTGGCCCGGGAGGGGGGCCACGCGGCCCCCCTCCCCAAAATGTAATTTTTTTTTTAAATTAAAAAAATAAAACAAAGGCTGGCCCCGGGGGATGGGGTCCCCGGGGCCATAAGTGGCCTGAGGAGAGGGGCAACGCAGCCCCCCTCCATAAGTTATTTTTTTTTTAAAAAGAAGGCCATGCCCCAGGGGATGGGGTCCCCGGGGCCGATTAAGGCCTCGGGAGGGGGGCCATGCGGCCCCCTTCCAAATTATTATTATTATTTTTTTTTAAAAAGAGGGGGCAGGCCCTGGGGGATGGGGTCCCCAGGGCCAATAAATTAGAAAAAGAAGGGGGGCCACACAGCCCCCCTTCTTAAAAAATAAAATTTAAAAAAGACCGGCATTGCGCCGGAGGCCACGCCCCTCCTTGCAGCACTCTGCAAACGCGCCCCTGGCGCGTTTGCAGATGAGGAACGAATTCCCCTTGAATACTGGGGGTCCCTGGGGGCCAACTAGCCCACCAGGAACCTCCAGTATGCGCCAGGGGGCTGAGTTGCAGAGAGGTGTACAGAGGCCACGCCCCTTTTTACACCTCTCTGCAACGCAGCTCTGTGGCACTTTTTGGAGGTACATCATGGGCTAGTTGGACTCCAGGGACCCTCAGGATTCAAGGGGACTTAATCCCCCAACTTAAAACGCACCACGGGGCGCGTTTGCACAGTGGTGAAGGGAGGGGGCGGGGTTTCAGGTGACAGGTGTGCAAACAGGCCCCATGGCACGTTTTAAGATGGGGATTTAAATCCCCTTCAATACTGAGGGTCCCTGGGGCCAACTAGCCCACCAGGTACCTCCAGTAAGCGCCACGGAGCTGCGTTGCAGAGTGTTGTAAAAGGGGCATGGCCTCTGAACACCTCTCTGCAACGCAGCTCTCTGGCGCATACTGGAGGTACCTGGTGGGCTAGTTGGCCCCTAGGGACCCTCGGGATGAGGAGGAATTAATTCTCCAACTTAAAGCGTGCCACAGAGCGTGTTTGCAGACATGTCACCTCAGGCCCCACCCCTTCCTTCACCATTGTGCAAATATTCCTCTAAAATCAGCCGAACTACGAATTCCGATTTAATCACCTGTTATCACGAGAGACCTCAGTGCTGCATCTTTGAGCCCAGTACTGATCCTGAAAAGTAATTTTAACCGTACTTACCAGTAACTTGAATTTCCTTCCATAGGCTAACATTGACTGGTTTCACTTGGAAATTCTTCTAAGTGTGGAGTTTTGGAACTTTATAATATTCCTCTAAAATCAGCCGAACTACGAATTCCGATTTACTCACCTGTTATCAGGAGAGACCTCAGTGCTGCATCTTTGAGCCCAGTACTGATCCTGAAAAGTCATTTTAACCGTACTTACCAGTAACTTGAATTTCCTTCCATAGGATATCATTGCCTGCTTTTTGCTGAAAAAGTTTCTAAGTGTCGATTTTTGAAACTTACAAATATTCCTCTAAAATCAGCAGAACTACGAATTCCGATTTAATCACCTGTTATCAGGAGAGACCTCAGTGCTGCATCTTTGAGCCCAGTACTGATCCTGAAAAGTAATTTTAACCGTACTTACCATTAACTTGAATTTCCTTCCATAGGATATCATTGCCTGCTTTTGCTGAAAAAGTTTCTAAGTGTCGATTTTTGAAACTTACAAATATTCCTCTAAAATCAGCAGAACTACGAATTCCGATTTACTCACCTGTTATCAGGAGAGACCTCAGTGCTGCATCTTTGAGCCCAGTACTGATCCTGAAAAGTAATTTTAACCGTACTTACCAGTAACTTGAATTTCCTTTCATAGGATATCATTGCCTGCTTTTTGCTGAAAAAGTTTCTAAGTGTCGATTTTTGAAACATACAAATATTCCTCTACAATCAGCAGAACTACGAATTCCGATTTACTCACCTGTTATCAGGAGAGACCTCAGTGCTGGATCTTTGAGCCCAGTACAGATCCTGAAAAGTAATTCTAACCGTTCTTACCAGTAACTTGAATTTCCTTCCATAGGCTAACATTGACTGGTTTCACTTGGAAATTCTTCTAAGTGTGGAGTTTTGGAACTTTATAATATTCCTCTAAAATCAGCCGAACTACGAATTCCGATTTACTCAGCTGTTATCAGGAGAGAACCCAGTGCTGCATCTTTTAGCCCAGCACTGACCCTGAAAAGTAATTCTAACTGTACTTACCAGTAACTTGTATTTCCTTCCATAGGAATCCATTGTCTGGTTTTCAGCAGAAAAGTTTCAAAGTGTCGATTTTCACAAACTACAAATATTCCTTAAAAATCGCCTGTATGACTTAAACGCATTCTTTCAACTGTTTACAGGAGATGCACCAGTGCTGGATCCAGGATCCAGCACTGAGTAAGAAAAGTAACGATAACACTACTTACCTGCTAAGTGAATTTCCTCCCATAGGATAACATTGGTGATTCTATGTGAAGAAGTTTCTGTCAACTTTTAAAATACAATAATATTCCTTAAAAATCACTACTGTAAACAAAACGCTTTTACTCAACTGTTTACAGGAGATGTCCCAGGACTGAATCTAGGATCCAGTCCTGTGGTTAGAAAAGTAATCCATAAAGTAACTAATTGCATTTAACTAGAAATTCACATTGAGCTCAATGTTGCATTGTGTTTGAAATTGTGTTGCCCATTGCAACAACTGTAACTACTGTACTTAAAAGTCTATTGCCTATTTGCAAAGTATTTAAACTAAAGTAATTCATTCTGAGAAAGTATATTTTGTAATGTAATTACAATGTAATTTAAAAAATAAAATATCTAAAAATAAATAGTTTAAAAAAATGTAGTAAATCAGAATCAAAAAAATAAATATAACAATTAATACATTTAAAAATTGTCATTTACAAAACCTTTGAAATTCACAGAAAAAAACCATAGGTTTCAGACATGTTATAGTTAGGAATTAGCATTTAGAAAACCTTTGAAATTCACTGAAAAAACCATAGGTTTCAGGCACGTTATAGTTAGAAATTAGCATTTAAAAAACCTTACAAATTCACTGAAAAAACCATAGGTTTTAGGGACAGTTATAGGTAGTTGGACATTGCACTCGTACAAAACCCGTGAAATTCCCCCGTTATAGTTAGTTCAGCTAACTATAACTCTCGCCCCCGCAATGCACTGCTGATGACGTCACATATTAGATCACTCATGACATGGTCAGTGACATCACTGATGACATCTCAAATGACATCACTGATGACATCATCCAGTGACTATGTGTTTCTGTAAAGTTTAAATATTTTTAATATATATAGGGAAAGGCGTATTGAAGAATGAGTGGGTGTATAAGTGTCTGTATGGATGATTTAGTAGGTGCGTAACTAACTCTATAAGTGAGTGATTAAATGTATCTTACTGAATGCATGGGTTAGTGACTAAACTGGGTGAATGTCTGTATCCGTCTGTCTGTTGCTGTGTAAGTGGCTGCATGGGTTTGTGAATAGCTACATGAGTGTCTATATGAGTTATTGATTGGTTGTCTGAGTATCTGTATGGGTGCATGAGTGTTTGTGTGGGTGGGGTGTGTGTGACTCTGTGCATAGATGTGTGAGTGGGTGATTCACTGGGTGCATGGTTTCAAGAGTGCATCTGTGATGGACTGTATGGGTGGGTGAGTGTGTGTATGGGTGTGTTAGTGAGTGAATGTATATCTCAGTGGTACATGTGTGAGTAACTACATATGTGAAAGGCAGTATATATGTGTGTTGGAGTATATAAATGGCTATAAGTGAGAGTGTGTGATTGTGAGAGTGGCTGTATGGATGAGTTTGTACTTGTATCAGTGATCGTATAAGAGCGTAAGAATGTGCTAGTATTTGTATGAGTAAGTGAGCTGGTGTGTGTATAACTGTATAGGTGAGTAAATGGCAGTGTGATTAATTATTTGCATGACTGACTAGGTGTGTGAGTACCTCTATGGATGAGTGGCGGTGTGTGAGTGTCTATGTAGGTGTATGAGTGCATATGATAGTCCTGTACTGAGTGACCGTAAGTATGAGTGACTGTACGGGTGAGTGAGTGGATGTGTGTGTAGACCTAAGAATCAGTGAGTGGGTATGTAGTTATTGGTGTTGGAGTGTCTATGGTTTTGCGAATGGCAGTCTGTAATTTAGAGTGGGTGTATCAAAGGTTATATTAGGGTGTGAGGAGGTGCATCAGATTATCACGTGGATGATGTCATCAGTGATGTCATTAGTGATGTCATTTGAGATGTCATCAGTGATGTCATCAGTGATGTCACTGACCATGTCATGAGTGATGTAATATGTGACGTCATCAGCAGTGCATTGCGGGGGCGTGAGTTATAGTTAGCTGAACTAACTATAACGGGGGAATTTCAAGGGTTTTGTACGAGTGCAATGTCCAACTACCTATAACTGTCCCTAAAACCTATGGTTTTTTCAGTGAATATTTATATATATATATCCTCACACACTGCTTGTGAAGTCCCGTCGCTGCACCAAAACAGCGGGCGCGTCGTCGAAGTGAACCTCCCAAGCTCGGTCCAGTCAAACTTACTCAATTCCTTCGTACCACAAAGGATGACGACGCCTTGTCTCAAGCCACAAAATAAGATTTATTTGTCAGCTACAATCGGACGCGTTTCTCCTGCCCAGCAGGCTTGCTCACCAACAAACCAATAAAGTTTTCAACCAATTTTAAACACCTTCTATTACGTGTCATGTGAGAACTACTTAGTGAATATGCGTGAAGACAGACTAGTAGTTTTTCATTGAATTAATACATGTCAACATCACAATGATGAATAATTCATTTAACTGCTCCTACAATGCCTTGTATCAGTTCTATTACTAATAAATTTCCAAATATTTTTATGCTATTAATTGCACAAATACTTTTTAAAGTGTTTAACGTCTAAATATTACGTGCATCAACTACAGAACTTGATACATACTTGGTTTCATTGTACCATAGTATTGCCCAAGTGGGCTTTTCACATAAATGTTTTTTAAACACATGTTTACTGTCCTGCCCCAGTGGGCGTATTATTGGGCATATGTAGCTAATTATTAGTAACCAGCTGTCTTGTAAAGTGCAAAGTACACAATTAAATAAAAAAAACAAATCATAATACTTAACAGTTAAAAACAAAAGAGAGTTCAGGGAAGTACAGCACAGCATATCATTCATAAATGAGTATGGAAGTCTTCTTCCATATTCAAACCTTCCGGGGTTTTGGTGTCGAGTTCTATTTTATAACATGACTCCAATTTCCTCAGTTTCTTTTCCTGGTTACCACCCCTTACACTTGGTGGGACTGCATCGATGCCGAAATATGTTAGCCCTTTAATATTCTTACTATGGGACTGCTCGAAATGGCGCACCACTGGGTATGTTCTATCGCCATTTTTTATAGCCCTCAAGTGCTGTAACACACGTTTATGCACAGGTAGAATTGTACTTCCGACGTACCTCAGGCCACAAGGACACTGAAGGACGTAGACAGCAAATTCCGTTTTGCATGAGAATTGACCCTTTATCTTTCTTTCTCTCTTAGAGAGTCCTGACGTGTAGCTTGAAGTATTTTTACCATGCACACAGGCTTTACACTTTGTACATTTCAGAAAGCCATCTTTTCTATTCAGCCATGTTACAGCCATGGTTTTCGGTTTTAATGTACTACCATGTTGCTTACGAGTGTTTGCTTCAAGGATTTTGCACGTCTAAATGTAATTTGAGGTCTACGCTGCACTATTTTACCTAAGACCGGATCATTCCGTATGACGTGCCAATGCTTATTCAGAATGCATCTCAAATCAGCTTCCTGCTTACCGAAGGTGGTGATCATTCTACATTGATTGGTATTCTCCTTTACTGACTTTTCTTTGGTCTTACTTTTATTGAAAAGGATCTCCTCCCTCAATTTTTTGTCGGCTTTATTAATTGCTGATCTAACACACTCGTCTGTATATCCTCTGGCACTAAAACGGGCTTTCAGACAACTTAGCTCTTGAACCTTTTCCTCCTGATTGCTACAATTTCTTACAGTTCGTAAACATTCCCCATAGGGGATGCTCTTGATTAAGTTTCTGGGATGGAAACTTGTTGCATGAAGCAATGTGTTACCCGCTGTAGGTTTACGGTACAGCTTAGTTTCCAGTTTTCCATCCTTTATGTACACAGTGAGGTCTAGAAAATTGACACTTATCGCACTGACGGTACTGGTGAATTTAAGATTAAGATTGTTAACTTGAAGCTTTTTTATAAAATCTTTAACTTCCTTTTCTGAGCCTTTCCAAACGACGAACAAATCGTCGATGAACAGACTCCAATGCATTATATGATGTTGCCACTCCTCCTGGTATAGCGTCCGGACCACCTGCTCCTCCCACCAGCCCATATGCAGATTCGCATAGCTGGGGGTGAAGCAGGTGCCCATAGCTATACCGCAAGTTTGATGGAAAAGTTCTCCATTGAAAAGGAAGTAATTATTAGTGAGGCATCTAGTTATCATTGCAATTAGCATTTGAGTATGTGACCATCATTTTAAAGGTCTACTTCCTAAAAAGTACTTAATTGCATTTAGGCCATCATCATGTTTAATGCTCGTATAGAGCGTGGTCACATCTATTGTCACCAATAGAAAATCTTGCTCCCATGGAAGATGTAAATACTCCTCAAAAAGTCCCCGTATCCTGAATATAGGATGGGAGACATTTTACCAAAGGACAAAGAAAAGAATCAACATATTTAGATGTATTTTCCAGGGCGCTCTCAATCGCTGATATTATGGGGCATCCTGGAGGATTGACAGGATCCTTATGCATCGTGGGTATTAGATATAACACTGGTGTCACTGGACTACTGATTTTTAAAAACATGAATTCATCAGGATTGATTAAACTTGCAATGATAACTACATGCCTCACTAATAATTACTTCCTTTTCAAATGCTTAGATGCTCCTGTCTGATTAGCCAGGCAAATGAACGAAGGGAGACACCCTAATACTCAGAGAAGGGACGGGGTAACAACAAAGAAAACAACTTAAGATCCCAACTCTTACTCTAATTCAAGTCTATGGATCATGTGTGAAAGGACAGTCAATAAGGGATTGCACAATATTCATTGGGACAAGATAAAATACATACACATCATAAAATCATAAAGACAATATAATAGGTCAGAATCTCAAGCATAAAAACTTTTATTTGTTTGAATAAGAGGATTTCATACATATTTAGCACCAAATTAGTTAAAAAACATCATATTAAAACTCATGCGGGATACGATAATAATACACCAAAAAATTGTTAAAAACAAAATTGTACACACAAGCAAGAAAACTATAAAAGTCGACGCGGCGTTTCGGCGAAAAACACTTCTTCACCTTCTTCAGGACCGAGTTTTCTATTTCTAATACTGAGGTTCTTTTGGAATCACTCGAAAGTTGAAGTGAGCATACTTATTCAACAATCATGATGAAATGTCACCTTCATGGTTGATTTCTAAATTTACAAACAACTACGTGCGTTGGAGCCACCGTTTATACTTGATTTCGAAGAGACCAGTATTAAATTTCATTCTTTATGCAACGTAAATTATGGACAAAATTAATCCAAGAAAACGTCGCGCTCAATGATTGACGTAGCGTCTTCCGGGTAATCTGACCCGGAAGACGCTACATTGGAGCAGGGAGGCCGACATTGCAACTTTCGTATGAACCACACAAGGTCCATCTACCGGCAAATTACCGGAACTAAAGATTATCGTTTTAGAAATCAACCATGAAGGTGACATTTCATCATGATTGTTGAATAAGTATGCTCACTTCAACTTTCGAGTGATTCCAAAAGAACCTCAGTATTAGAAATAGAAAACTCGGTCCTGAAGAAGGTGAAGAAGTGTTTTTCGCCGAAACGCTCGCGTCGACTTTTATAGTTTTCTTGCTTGTGTGTACAATTTTGTTTTTAACAATTTTTTGGTGTATTATTATCGTATCCCGCATGAGTTTTAATATGATGTTTTTTAACTAATTTGGTGCTAAATATGTATGAAATCCTCTTATTCAAACAAATAAAAGTTTTTATGCTTGAGATTCTGATCTATTATATTGTCTTTATGATTTTATGATGTGTATGTATTTTATCTTGTCCCAATGAATATTGTGCAATCCCTTATTGACTGTCCTTTCACACATGATCCATAGATTTGAATTAGAGTAAGAGTTGGGATCTTAAGTTGTTTTCTTTGATTAGCCAGGCAAGCAGGGTGCCAGTTCGATCTGCTTGCGCGTGTGACCTGGCTGAATGTGCCGCGTAGTTAAGGCATCTCAGCCTTTCGATTAAATCTGTGTGTGATGCCCTTGCTTTTTCCAACTTCGAAGAGCGGGAGGCATCCAAGGACATGGGTGTTTCCAATGATAATAATTCCCGTTCCAGTCCTAAGAGTTCATGCTCCACCTGTGGTCACATCCCACAGCCCAATCCCAGGCAGCTGCCTCTCAGTGACACCTTAAACGCATTCCACTGCAGTGAAATGGAGGATGCTGTGCCTGCATTCTGCTCAAAATACTGCTATGCAGCAGTGCGGAGGGACTCTCGCCAAGGCAAATCTTCCAGCAGGGCAGGTTGTAACCACCACGCTGGAATCGGAGAAGGCCGCACATCCCACGCCAGCGACATATACTGCAGATTATGATCTGAGTGTATGCGACCTGAATACTCTGACTGTAACACATACAGCAGTAGATTATATGTGCACAATATCCTATCTATGCGGACATGGAGAATGTGTGGTGCAGAGTAAAAATAGTATACTTGTGTGGTGGGATTGTGGTGAAGTATTCTCTAACAGCAAGTACCAATGCTTTTGATAGTGTCTATTGTGGTAGTCAGTAAGAAACCTAATTGTATGTATGTTGTCAGTAGTCTGTTAGGTTGGAGTAGGTGGTTTCGAGGAATTTTCTCACAATCGTGTGCTGCTTTTTCCAGTTGTATTTGTGGGTAACCCTGTTGTACCAATCTGTCAATCAAGTTTTTAGCTTTGTCTGGGTATGTTCTAGTGTTGCTACAGTTTCTCCTCATTCTTTGAAATTCACCTCTTGGGATATTCTAAATAATTTTGGCTGGATGACAACTGTTTGCCCCCAAAATCGAATTTGCAGCTGTTGGTTTACAAAATAGTTTAGTTTGTAGGTTGCCATTTAGGGCATACATAGTGAGATCCAAGAAATCAATTTCAGAATTAGAAAAATTAGATGTTGTCGGGATGTTCCATTTGTTGATGTTGATTTCTTGTAAAAATAGCTCTAATTGTTCTTGTGGTCCTTGGCATATGCAAAGGATGTTGTCTATATAGCGACCCCAGTATGTGATATGTAATGTGTACTCAGAGAATTTTTCGTCCCACAACCAATATTTCTCCATCTCACCCATAAAAATGCATGTGTGTGGGGGAGCATATTTGGCCCCCATCGCACTCCCTTGGGTTTGTATGTAGTTTTGAGTATTGAAGGAGCACAGGTTATTTGTTAGACAGAAATGTAACATGTCCAAAATAATTTGATTTGATTCTAGAAAGTGTGCTGGTTTCTTAGCCAGTGCTTTATGTACAGCCTCTACCACCATCCTCATGTCGGATCGATGTGTACAGGCTCACAACATCAATGCTGGTTAAAATATAATCTTCATACCAGGGAATGTTATCAAGTTTGAGAAATCTGTCCTTAGTGTCTTGGATATAAAATTGCAGATTTCTCATAAATGGCTGTAGATGGTAATCAACATACTCTCCTATTTTGAAACAGATGGAGCTGATGCCTGCTATGATACCGGGGTACTGAAATACACGAGGAACTAGTCCTCCACTTTACATCGCTCTACCAATCATCTGCGGAGGCCTCTAACTCAGAAGTGAATGATTCCCTAGACGGACCCTCGTTTCCTACACTTAATCCTGACCAACGCATGGACCTTAATCCACCCATAACACTGGATGAAATACGGGGAGTGATCCGATCCCTAGTCTCGGGAAAGGTGCCGGGCCCGGATGGATTTTCCCTCCGAGATATACAAGGCCTATTCAGACCTCTTGGCACTAACCCTACAGAGGGTCTACGAAGAGGCAATACACTCATCACGTTTGCCGAGCTCCATGTGCGAAGCTCTGTTGTCTGAAGCCAGAGACCCCAGGCAACTGGGCTCATACCATTCACTAGCGCTACTAAATGTGGATTACAAGATATTGGCTAGTATCCTTGCTGGGAGGTTGACGCTGTTGGTTCCCCATCTGATCCATGTGTATCAGAACGGATTTGTTCCGGACTGATCCACTAGTCTCAACCTACGCTGGTTATTTCAAGTCATGCGATATTCTCCCCAGGTTTTGCCTCATTCCAGATGCATGGTGCTAGATCTGGAGAAGGCCTTTGATATTTATTTATTTATTTTTAGAGTTTTCTATAGCGCGAACCAGACCCAAGGTAGGGTATCAGAGCGCTTTACATAGTGAGCAAGGTATGAATAGCACATATAGTAAAAACGTGGCATACAAAAAAGCATAGCATATAAAGTAACAACAAAGCATAACAGAGTTCAGGGGATAAAATCAGAATAGAGAATTGTTCTGAGCAATAAGAATCAATTTGAGATTGTGCGAGTCTTAGCTTCGAAATATCAGTAGACGGAGAGTATAGTCAAGTTTGAGGTTGTAAGCTGGTGTGGTGATTGTGCAGATTTAAGGGAGGAATTTGCTCATCAAGAATAATTTTGCTTCCTTTTTGAAGAGAGGTGTCGGGGCGATTTTTCTGATGGATGGCGGAAGCGAGTTCCAAATTCTTGGCGCCGCTCCAGAAAATGCTCTGTTGGAGGTTTTAGTCTTGTTGAACCACGAGGGTTTCAGGAGTAGATTGTCTGCGCTCCTAGAATGTCTGTTTCCTCCAGATAAGGTGAGTTTTTGGGCTAGGTACTGGGGGGTGTTGTGGTGTAACGCCTTGTGAGTGATGCAAGCCATCTTTAAGTGAATACGAGCTTCATAGGGTAGCCAGTTGAGTGCCTTTAGGTGTGGCGATATGTGGTCAAATTTCCTAGATCCTGTTATGAGTCTTGCTGCGGCGTTGAGACAGGCTTTTAGAGGGGCGGTTGAGATTTTGGGAAGCCCTGAGAGGGTAGAACATCTGTACTCCAGCCTTGATATGACTAAGGACTGAACTGCAGTTTTGAGGTCCGGGTTTTCGATGAATGGCTTCATTTTCCTGAGATAGCTGAGGTGAAAGCGGGCATTTTTAGCCATCAAGTTGATGTGAGCTTGCATGTTAAGGTTCTTATCCAGTGTGATTCCAAGTGATATTGTGGAGTCCACCAACGTTGGTGTACAGTTCAGATCAGTGATCATTTTGGTCCATTCCTTTGTTTCCCGGGAGTTATTGGGGGGGGAGATTAAAAGAAATGCAGTTTTTTGTGAGTTTAGCTTGAGGAAGTTGGTCGTTAACCATTGGACGTTTTTTTCGAGAGCTAGATTCATTTTCTTTATCTCTTCGATGGAGGTGATCTTAATGTAAAGTTGAGTGTCATCCGCGTACATGTGGTAGGAGATGTTCGCCTGCTGTAGTAGATCGGTAAGTGGTTCGACATATAAGTTGAATAGTGTGGGGGATAGGGTAGAGCCTTGTGGTACTCCTAGTAGGTTAGGTGAGGAGCGAGAAAGAATCTTGTTGGTCATGAACGATTGCGTTCTGTTTTCCAGAAAGGATTTGAACCATAGAAGGACTGTGCCAGATAAACCCATCCTGTTTTCTAGTCTTCTTAGAAGTTTGTCGTGATTGACCGTATCGAAGGCTGATGAGAGGTCGAGTAGGACTAATAGGCAGGGTTCATTGCGGTCAAGAGCTAGGAGGGCGTTGTCTACTATATGCAGGATGGCTGTTTCTGTGCTATGGCCAGGTCTGAAACCCGGTTGGTGGATGTTCAGTAGATTGAAGTTTGTGATGTGTTGGTTCAGTTGTTGCTGAACACATTTTTCCAAGACCTTTGCTAGCATGGGAATGTTGGTTATTGGTCGGAAGTTGTTGGGGTCGGAGGTGTTATCTGACGGTTTTTTTAGGATAGGGGTGACTTGGCCAGTTTTTAGGCAGTACGGGATGTGACCTTGTGTTAGCGAGGCATTGATGATTTTGGTCCAGAGAGGGAAGATGATATGGTAGATGTGGGGTAGGCAATTTGATAGGACGGGGTTATTGAAGTGGTTGTTGAGTTTGGTAGTCGCTAGAATTTTGGTGATGTCATTGAGATCGTAAAGTTTGAAAGTAGACCAGTGAGAGCCATTTTTGGGCAGAGTTAGCTCATGTTGTACCGGGTTAATGGCTTGAGTGATCTTTGGGGTGGCTGAGTTGATTGCCGCCGTACTAAGTTCGAGTTGGAGAGAATTCATTTTTGCTGCGAAGAATGAGGAAAATTCTTCACTACTCAGCTGTGAAGTCGATGTTAAGAGTGAGGATTTGGCCAATTTGTGCGATTGTTGTTTCAGAATTTTGAAGAGTTTTTTTGGTCTATTTTTGGCATTCTCTAGTTCTGATTTGAAGAAGTCTTTTTTTGATTGTAGAATACTTTTATTGTATGAGTTTCTGGCTTTCCTGAGTAGTTTAAGATGGAGGGGGGGAGGGATGTTGCCTCCATTTCCGTTCCGTTGATCTGAGTTTGCGTCTCTCTTCATTCAGGGCTCTGCTGAACCATGGGTTTTTATCTTTGTCCGGAATTCTTTTGAGTTTTGGCGGAGCGGCTTGGTCGAATACTTTGGTCATCGTGGAGTTATAGTGAGCAGTGAGGGCATTAACGTCTGACAAGTTATTGGGGGGGGTAAGAGCCTTCTCACAGTGGGAGGCAAGGTTGTTCCAGTTGATGTTTTTTGTGTCTCTTATCCATTGTTTCAGCTTGATTTGTTGCGAGAAAGTTTTCTTGTTAGCGGAGGGAATTTGGAAGGTGATAATGTGGTGGTCTGACCAGTCACAAGGGGTAATCAAGATCAATTCAATTGTATTTTGTTTAGAGATGAGCCAGTCGAGAGTAGCACCCTTTGTGTGAGTAGGCTTTGAGATAGCTTGGATCAGGGAATGGTCTGCAAGGAAGGTTTTGAGGGCGTTAACCTGCTTGTCCAGTGGGTTCTCCCAGTGGAGAATGAAATCGCCAAGGAATATGTCATTGGAATGAGGGGAAGAGTTTGCAGTAATGATTTCCATAAGTTGTTCTGTGAAAATTGTGTTCAAACCTGGTGGATGGTAGAGTATATGTAGTTTGTGGGAGTGGTTACTTGATGATTTCACAGAAATCCCAAGGTATTCACAGGAGTCCAGGGGTTCCGAGTGAAACTTTGAGATGGTGATGTCAGAACGATGTATGCAGGCTAAGCCTCCGCCGATTTTGTGTGGTCTGTCTAGTCTAATGATGTTGTAGTCTGGAGGGACAAGAAGGACTAGGCATGGTGAGGATGATTCTTTGAGCCAAGTTTCTGTGAGGATGATTATATCCATTTTCATGTTAAGGACGAGGTCGGCAATGTCAGAGGCGTGTTTAGTGGCTGAGCGGCAGTTTAGTAGAAGGCAAGAGATCTGGTTTGAGGAATTCTTTAAAGTAGGCTCCTGACTATCGTAGTTCGGGGTTATGGAATGAAGGTTATTCCGGTTTATTCCTCTATGGATTGGATGGGATGTTCTGCATGGGTTGATGGGGATTGGGAGAATAGCGTATTCCTCTTTGTCTATGATAGGGCAGGAAGGAGCTTCGTATAGCAGTAGAAGTGTTTGAATTTCCTGGTCCGATATGTAGTTGGGGAGTTTGCGTGTGCGCAAGTGTCGATTGGTTAGCGGCAGGGGGACAGTTTTTGTCACATTGTCGTCTGTCGCTAGCGAGTTTTGAAGATGCTTAAGTTTAGCAAGAGATTTTTCAGCAAGTTGTAGAATGGTTCTGATTTCTAGGATAACGTTTTGTAAGTTCCTGGAGGTGAGGTAAGACTGGGTTTTGAGTGAGTCTTGTTCAATCTGCTGATGTAGAGGGGGAAACAGGATGTTGGTTGTTGAGGGAGTCGTATTGTTGTTAGTTCTCATGGCATTTCTAGATGAGGGTGTTAGTGCAGTGTGTGCTAAGGAAGGAGAGTTGGTGATGCTTCTTTCATCGGTTCTGGGTGAGGGAAGGGGTCGATGATCTTCAGGAGATGGGGGGGTGGAGGGGGTAGTAAGGTCCTGAGAGGCGCTGCGTGAGGTAGATGAGGGTGTCAGTGCAATGCGTGATAAGGAAGGAGTGTTGGTGATGCTTCTTTCATCAGATCTGGGTGAAGGAGGGGGTCATTGATCTTCAGGAGTGGAAGGGGTGGTGGGGGTAGTAAGGTCCTGAGAGGCGCTGCGTGAGGTGATGTTGTGAGTTTTTAGGGTGATGAAGTATTTGTCGAATAGTTCTAGGTCCTTGTTAGCTGCTTGAATAAGAACAGTGCCATTTTTGTAGGACGTTATATTCAAGGTGGCTCTGAGATTCTGCGTGGGTGTCGTTGTAATCCTGGTTCCGTAGGGAATATTTTTATGGTCATGGATGGTTAGTAGCTTGTAGAAGGCCAATCGCCATTTGGCTATTTTTCTTGTAAAAAATATGAGGTTATTGATTATAAAGCCTTTTTTGGCATTGAAGGAGGGATCCAGGAACAGGGTATCAGGGTTTTTTCTGAGGAGGTTGTTTTTGAAAGTTTTAGAGGCACTTTTTGATAGATTATGGGGGTATTGAATAGAATGTGCGCTGTTTCCTCCAGGTATCATGTTTGGTCCAGCCATGATGTGCGATTCCTTTGGACAGGGAGGGAGCGACAGTATAATAATGGGTTGAGAGCCGTTACCAGTTGGTATGGTTGAATGGCCATTTAATTTTAGTGTCCTGCCTCGATACTGGTTGGGACCTTATTTATGACTTTAGTGAAGCTGCTGTATAATGACCCAGTTGTGAGAGTTAGAACCGGGAGCCTAGTATCACGGCCAATATCGGTTAGGAGAGGCACTAGGCAGGGGTGCCCTTTCTCCCCTCTTGTCTTTGCTTTGGCCATTGAACCATTGGCAGTGGCCATGCGAGCATTGGCAAACTGGTGGGGTATCCATCTGAGAGATGAGATATAAGCCATTTCTTTATACACAGACAAATTGTTTTAATATATTAAAGATGTAGGAGAGATCCCGGATATCATAGCCACTACTCTGGAAAGGTTTGCTCGACTTTCAGGAATGCAGGTAAATTGGCGAAAGTCATGCCTATTCCCATTCGATACCCTAAGCATTCCTTAGGGTATATCATGCTGATCGTGACCTACTCAACGGCAATATTGTATGGGCCATTACATCACTATCATCCCAGATGACCTTTTGGAAGCCACTCGCTCTTTCAGTAGCGGGTAGGGTGTCGCTTATAAAGCTGGTGGTGCTTCCCTGCCTCCTCTATTACTTTACTAACTTACTGCTCTATCTCCCGACATCTTTCTTCCGACCTATAGAGCGAATGCTACGTGATTTAATCTGAAACAAATCACGATTAGAGTAGCACTCACAAAGTTGTATCTGCCATCAGATGGGGGGATTAGCGGTACGTAACTTAGAACACTATTATTTAGCATCTCAACTACAATCGGTGGCTCGCTGGGTGGCGGACCGACACCTGTCGGACACAGCAGGTAGGGAAGCCCCATATACGGTCAGTGCCATTCTCTGTCTGTTTCACCCCTGCGGTATGAGGACTGGTCCTCTTCCCCTTTTGTTGCAGGTGGCCTACAGTTGTTATCGGAGGTCACATTTCCTGCCCAAGAAGGTCAAACCCTATGCCCCAGCAATTCTTTTACTGGGGACACCTAGGGTAGATGGAATAACCACCCTGACTGATCTCACTGCCTGGCATGCAGCGGGGGTACACTCGTTGGGAGATAATTATCTAGATGTCGCACTCATGACGTATAATGATCTCACACAAGAAGAAGGATTACCTCCTGGGCACTTTCTCATGCATGCCTCATGGATTAGCCTACTGCGCCATGGATGGGGAGACATAACACAAGAGTTACGGATGAACCTCATACTCCAATATATTCATGTTATGGGAGAAGGCAAACACTTAACTCACAGGTGTGCCAATGAATTCTGTTTACACACTGCACAGGACCTCACTGACCCTGTTCCACACGAAATGGGAAGCTGATTTAGGCCACCCATGCACTGATAATGAATGGAGGACAATCCAGGCAAGTCCCACATATGTCCCCCATAATACTCGTTTCAGATTGATTCAATATTACATAGTGCATAGAGCGTATCTTACCCCGGAGAAATTAAATCGCCAGTTTCATAGACAGGACATGGCATGCCCTAGATGCTCTTACATAGACGTGGGCCTACTGCATATGCTATGGTCATGCCCTCTACTACAACAATATTGGTGTGGGGGTGATACAACACCTATCTAGCTCTTCAGATAGCCAACAATCTAACACTGGGGAGGTATGCATATTGGGTTTGTTCTAGAGGGACAAAAAACACAGAGCCTCGAGTCGCTTTCTAGATTTGGGGCTTGCAGTAGCCAAATGATTAATAATGAGGTGCTGGAAATCAAATGATCCACCACCCTGACAGGCTTGGCTTTGCTCAGTTCTCAACTGGGCCAAAGCAGAGGGCGTGTCCCTTCGCAGGGAAGATACCATGGGGCTTCGTAAATTTCCTATATCAGATAATTGGAATGCGAGACTCGTGGCTCTCCAAAGGGCCTTACACCTCGACTCACTAGTAGACGATTCATAAATTGAGGCGCTGGCACTTGGCAGAGGGGTGTGCCAGTACTCTTTTTTATCAAGAGGCTAACACAGTGATATAATATAGCACCGGTTTCAGAATGAGAGAATTTAAGATAAAGAACTGCTTCTTATCTAGCTGGTCTGACATACTCATCATATGTTTTGGGTAAGGCAGTTGGGGTAGTGGATGCCTGAAGTTAGTTGGTTTAAAGGCTTCAGAATGTTCCAATCTAATTAAACTCAGATGCTATCGGCACTCTACACAGCCTGATATAATATGTTGGCCTGTTACATAATGGGGATGGGCCGTAATTTGTACCTTGGTACACATGTCTATATACTGTGATGCTTATATATCAACCCAGGATATAATTTTCTTTTCTGACATATATGCTGTAACTAAGCGTGTTTATCTGTTGCAAAAACCAATAAATAGATCTAACCCCAAAAAAAATAGCATAGAGTAAAGTGTCATAGAGTGGATTGGCATGTAGAGTAGAGTGGCATGGAGAGCAGTAGAGTGGAGTAAAGTGTCATAAATTGGAGTGGCGTGTCATACAGTAGAGCGGAGTGCTGTGTCGTGCAGGGGAAACAGCCATTACAACGCAGCTGTTACCATGCATTACCATTACAATGTGGGTGTTACAACGCAGGTACCATTACCATGCATACCTTTACCATGCAGGATTTTTACGATGCATATGCCTTTACCACGCATGCCTTTGCAACAAATTTCGTTGTAAAGGGGCATGAATGGTAAAGGCATATGCATTTTAAATGTATACGGTAAGGATTTATATACATGTGTGTGTATATATAAATAAATATATATATTACCTACTGGCGGTTGCCAGTAGGTAGTTATAGTTAGGACCAATTAGCCATAGGAAAAGCTTTTTTTGATTTGCCAATATACTTGGCGCTGGTTGATGAATCTTCGCAAAAATGGTGATTCGTCAAGCGGAGGCTGAGAAAAAAGGGGGGACCCAAAACGCATTCTCCCCATGTTAATTTCCATAGGAATTTTGGAACAGGCTACAGCCCGAACTGTTGAACGGAATTACACCAAATTTGGCAAAAAGGTAGCTCTTGGTTCAGAAAGCACTCGTTTTTTGAAATGGTGTAAATCCGTTCAGTAGTTCCAGAGAAATTCAAAAAATAAAAATATCGATATCTGAGCACCGAGGAGGATTTGCAACTTCTCCCGAGCACGAGCTGACTTCTCATTGGCTGCCAACACTCCAAACCAGGAAGTGTTGGCAGCCATCTTGTGACTAGGTAACCGAGTCACAAGAAATCAGTACAAAAAACTGTGAAAAACAAGAAAAGGGGGCAAGGTAGAGACCCCCTGACCCCCTAGGCCTGCTCAGGGGGTCCACCAAGAACCCCCAGGGCCAAAAAAAGCATTTTTTTAAAAAAAATCAGCTGAATTCGCGCTGGCTTCCGCGCTTCATTATCTGTAAGCCCCCGGTTGGGCCAGTTCCCAGGGGCAATGCCATATTTATATAGCAGGGGCCCATGGGGGCCCCCGCAGCCCCGGGGACCTCCACCTTCCCGGGGCTATGCTAATTATATGCGGAGGCACGCAGCCCCCCTGCAGCCCTGGGGACCGCCACCTCCCTGGGGCTTGTTTAATAAGATGTGGGGGGGCCTCCCAGGCCCCCCAAAGCCCCAGGGACTACCACCTCCCTGGGGCTTTATATAATTATGCGCGGGAGCCACCTCCCCGGGGCTTAAATTCATTAAAAAAAGTGTGGGTGGGGGGTCTCACGGAACCCCCCAAGCCCCGGGGACCGCCACCTCCCCGGGGCTTTTGTCAATTATTTGCGGGGGCCTCGCGGGCCCTCCCAAGCCCCGGGGACCACCACCGCCCCGGGGCTATTGAAATGCTGGGAGGGGGGCCATGCGGCCCCCCTCCTGGAGCCATCGATGGCCCTAGGGACCGCTACCCCCAGGGCCATCTTGGCACACTGATGGTGGGGCGATGAGGTCCTCTTGTGTCCTGAGGACCTCAGGACACAAGTGGACTTCATCCCCCCAGCAGCAGTGCGCCAGGAGCCGCGTTTGCAGAGTGGTGTAAAAAAGGGGTGTGGCCTCGGACCACTCTCAGCAATCCAGCTGTGTGGCGCTTACTGGAGGTACCTGGTGGGCTAGCTGGCCCCCAGGGACCCTCATGAGGAAAGGGGACTTCATCCCCCAACCAAGAGCACGCCAGGAGACGCGTTTGCAGAGTGGTGGAAAAAGGAGGCATGGCCTGTGTCCACCTCTCAGCAATCCCACTGTGTGGGGCTTACTAGAGGTAAGAGGTAGGCTAGTTGGCCCCTAAGGACCCCCAGCAGTGAAGGGGACTTCAATCCCCATCGAAGAGGACTCCAGGGAGCGCGTTTGCAGAGTGGTGGGCAAATGGGGCGTGGCCTGTTATGAGAACTTAGCAATCCTGCTGTGTGGTACTTTAATGGAGGTAATAGGAGGGGTAGTTGGCCCCCAAGGATGTCCTTGGGGGCTAAGTTCCCCTCTTGTTACCTCCAGTAAGTCCCACACAGTAGAATTGCTAAGACGTCTTCGGAGCCCATGTCCCCTTTCCCCACCACTCTGCAAACGCACCTCCTGGCAGACTATGGGATAGGGGATAAAGTCCACTTTACTCCTGAGGGACTTTGGGGGCCAAGAAGCCCTCCTGGTACCTCCTGTAAGTCCTACGCAGCGGAATTCCTGAGCGCTGGTCGGAGGCCCAGCACCCTTTCTCTACCACTCAGCAAACGTGACTACTAGTTAAAGAAGCATGTTTCTGCACCTCTGACTTAGAGGTATTTTTTATCCCCTTGCCCTATTATTTACTAGGGTCTTACAGGGGAGGTCATGCCAATCACAGGGGTACCACAACCCATAGTGTACCCTAGTGTTTGTAGGTGTTTTCACTGTATTCTAAGTGTCTTTTAGCATAGCACTGGCTCTAGGCCTGGTTAGTCAGAGTCAGTTCCCACCAGTACCCATCAGCAAAAAGTTGGGGTCACAGGATGACTTTGCAACAAAGTTTAAATATCTTTTATATATATATATATGCCAAGGTGTATTGAAGAATGAGTGGGTGAATAAGTGTTTGAATGGATGATTTAGTAGGTGCGTGACTGTCTGTATAAGTGAGTGATTAAATGTGTCTTAGTGAATGCATGGGTTAGTGACTAAACTGTGTAAATGTCTGTATCAGTCTGTCAGTTGGTGTGTAAGCGGTTGCATGGGTTAGCGAGTAGCTAAATGAGTGTCTATATGGGTTATTGATTGGTCGTCTGAGTATCTGTATGGGTGCCTCAGTATCTGTGTGGGTGGATGGGGGTGTGTGACTCTGTGCATAGATGTGTGAGTGGGTGATTCACTGGGTGTGCCTGAAACCTATGGTTTTTTCAGTGAATATATATATATATATATCCACTCAAAACACCTCTGAAATAGAGAGCCTCCGACCCTGTAGTGCGGCTCCTGGCTTTGACAGGCACGGAGCATCCTGTACCTAAATCATCACAGAAGAAGAAGTGCCGAAGCCCAGTTCCTTGGAAAACATTGCATTTATTTTCAGAAGGCAGCCTGCTCTCATTCGCCTAACGTTTCAGCTCCACAATGAGCCTTGCTCACAGGTGAGGCAGTTTGTCATAAAGTGGCTCTGTGCTTCCTTTAAAAGCATGTCATCACGTGACTCCCCTGATGTATCAGCATATCAATCAATCAATCAATCAAGCATTTGTATAGCGCGCTACTCACCCGGAGGGTCTCAAGACGCTTGGGGGAGGGGGGTCCGCTACTGTTCGAACAGCCAGGTCTTGAGTTGCTTCCTGAAGGAGAGGTGGTCTTGGGTAAGGCGGAGGTGGATGGGTAGGGAGTTCCACGTCTTGGCAGCCAGGTAGGAGAAGGATCTTCCTCCCATTGTGGCTCTTCGGATGCGGGGGACGGCGGCGAGGGCGTGGTTGATCGATCGTAGCTGGCGGGTGGGAGTGTAGAAGGTCAGACGGTCGTTGAGGTATCTGGGGCCTTGGTTGTGGAGAGCTTTGTGTGCGTGGGTGAGGAGTCGGAACGTGATTCTCTTGCTGACGGGGAGCCAGTGCAGGTCTCTCAGGTGTCCGGCGATGTGGCTGTGTCGGGGGATGTCCAGGATGAGTCGAACTGAGGCGTTCTGGATGGGTTGGAGTCTTTTTGAAGTTTGGCTGTGGTTCCGGCATAGAGGGAGTTGCCGTAGTCCAGTCGGCTGGTGACGAGGGCCTGGGTGACCGTCTTCCTGGTTTCGGTGGGGATCCACCGGAAGATCTTGCGCAGCATGCGTAGGATGTTGAAGCAAGACGAGGAGACGGCGTTGATTTGTCGGGTCATTGAGAGGGAGGAGTCCAGGATGAAGCCCAGGTTGCGTGCGTGGTCCGTTGGTTTGGGTGCGTTGCCCAGGGCAGGGGGCCACCAGGAGTCGTCCCAGGCGGAGGGTGATGATCCTAGGATGAGGACTTCCGTTTTAGCTGAGTTCAGTTTCAGGCGGCTGTTCCTCATCCACTCGGCTACGTCCTTCATTTCCCTACACAGTTACTCACATACCACTCACTCACCCATACAGCCTCTCAACACAGCTACTCATTCACCCATAGAGGCACTCACAGACTCACTCACAAACCCACACAACCACTTACATACCCATTCACACATCTGTACAAGCACTCATGCATCAGTCATTCATCAATACAGGCATTCATACAGACACTTACTCTCCAATACAGCCACTCACACACCAACTCACATAACCAAATACCCACTCAAACAGCCACTCACTCACTCATACAGTCACTTACATACACACAGAGTCACTCACTCATACAACCATTCAGATACCCCTCACTCACCCATGCAGTCACTACACACCCACTTACCCACCCATAGAACCACTCACACTGCCACTCAATTACCCATACAACTACTGACACAGCCACTCACTCACCAGTACCACCACTCACACAGCATCTCACTGACCCATGCAGCTACTCACACACCCACCTATACACCCATACAGCCACTTACACACCTGTACACACAAGGATACACACAGTCACACAGCTACTCACTTAATATACCTTAGAAGTAGTATCATTCAGTAGTAGTGCACCTAGTATACTAGTTTAACTTTTGTAGTAGGTTAGTATATATGTTTAACACCCATAAACTCTTAAAAACACTTACACTCACTCGATAATGTCATCAGTGATGCCATCAGTGATGGCATTTGAGATGTCATCAGTGATGTCAATGACCATATCATGAGTGATGTAATATGTGAAGTCATAAGCAGTGTATTGTGGGCTCGTCAGTTATAGTTATAGCTCAGGTAACTATAACTGCTGAATTTCACAGTTTCTTTTAGCGAGTGAAACCATGTACATACCTATACAGTCACTTAGACATTAACTGAAAGACCAATACAAATATTCACACAACCAGTCACTCACCCATACATTCCCTAATGCACCTAATCACTCACTTAGACAGTCTGTCATACACCTACTGAATCATCCATACAGACACTCATGCATCCACTGATTCACCAATACACCTTGGTATATATATTTAACACTCATAAACTTTTTAAAAACACTCACAGTCACTGGATGGTATCATCAGCTCCGTCATTACAGCCACTTGTGGCTATTGTTCTGCCACTGCCCTTCCTGCCTGCCCTAAACAGTTAGCTTGCTGTCCCATTCACCTCCTCCCCACCCTCTGTTGTCCGAGTCCATGCATGAGCCCCCTCTCTCCTGCATGGTTTGATGTGCTGCTGTTGCACTCCATTAAGCTTGATGTCCCTGCCCACTGCTCCTGCCCTCTCTTGCCCAATTCTACAGCTCATCATTGCCCTCCTGCTTAGCATCCATGATTAGCTTGCTGCCCCTACTCTCCTTCCACTTGCCCTCCGATGTCTGTGTGTATGCCCCTGCTCCCTCCTTTCTGCCTACCATATTCCATGGACCTGCCACACTCCTGTCTATTCTGAGTGTTCTGTTGAGCTGCCACTGCCCCATTCACCTGCCTAGCATGGCCAGATAGGTGCCGCCTGTCCATGCCACCTTCACCCTGCCTGTCTATGTTCCATGCACCATCCCCTCTCTCCTGTCCTCCATGGTCCATTTTGCTGCCACTTTCTTCTGCCCTCCATGCTCTGTTTTACTGCAACTGCTCCTCCTGCCTGCCCTGCGTGGTCTGGTTGTGAAGTCCCCTACCCTGCCCTCTTTTGTGTGTGTCCAGCCCCTACACCTCCCTTCTGTCCTCCATGGTCCTTTGTGCATGCCCCTGTCCCCTCCCTCTTGCCCACCATGGTGTTGTGCTGCCACTAACCCCCCTTTGCAACAAGGCCTCTTTCTGCACCTCTGTTGGTTCTTTCTGCATATCTCTTGCTTCTTTCTGAACCTTTCTTTGTCTTTCTGGACTTCTGTTGCCTCTTTCTGCATTTCTCTTGTTTCTTTCTGCGCCTTTCTTCCTCTTTCTGCACATGTCCTACCTCTGTAGGCATAGTTAGAAATTAGCATTTAAAAAATGTTAGAAATTCACTGAAAAAAACATAAGTTTCAGGGACGTTATAGTTAGAAATTAGCATTTAAAAAACCTTTGAAATTCACTGAAAAAACCATAGGTTTCAGGGACGTTATAGTTAGAAATTAGCATTTAAAAAACCTTTGAAATTCACTGGAAAAACCATAGGTTTCAGGCACGTTATAGTTAGAAATTAGCATTAAAAAACCTTAGCAATTCACTGAAAAAACCACAGGTTTCAGGGACATTATAGTTAGAAATTAGCATTTAAAAAACCGTTGAAATTCTCTGAAAAAACCACAGGTTTCTGGGACGTTATAGTTAGAAATTAGCATTTAAAAAACTTTGAAATTCATTGAAAAAACCATAGTTGGACATTTCACTTGTACAAAACCAGTGAAATTCAACCGTTATAGTTAGTTCAGCTAACTATAACTCGCACCCCCGCAATGCACTGCTGATGACATCACATATTACATCATTCATGACATGGTCAGTGACATCACTGATGACATCTCAAATGACATCACTGATGATATCATCCGGTGACTGTGTGTTTCTGTAAAGTTTAAATATCTTTTATATATATATATATGCCAAGGTGTATTGAAGAATGAGTGGGTGTATAAGTGTTTGAATGGATGATTTAGTAGGTGCGTGACTGTCTGTATAAGTGAGTGATTAAATGTGTCTTAGTGAATGCATGGGTTAGTGACTAAACTGTGTAAATGTCTGTATCAGTCTGTCAGTTGGTGTGTAAGCGGTTGCATGGGTTAGCGAGTAGCTAAATGAGTGTCTATATGGGTTATTGATTGGTCGTCTGAGTATCTGTATGGGTGCCTCAGTATCTGTGTGGGTGGATGGGGGTGTGTGACTCTGTGCATAGATGTGTGAGTGGGTGATTCACTGGGTGTGCCTGAAACCTATGGTTTTTTCAGTGAATATATATATATATATATCCACTCAAAACACCTCTGAAATAGAGAGCCTCCGACCCTGTAGTGCGGCTCCTGGCTTTGACAGGCACGGAGCATCCTGTACCTAAATCATCACAGAAGAAGAAGTGCCGAAGCCCAGTTCCTTGGAAAACATTGCATTTATTTTCAGAAGGCAGCCTGCTCTCATTCGCCTAACGTTTCAGCTCCACAATGAGCCTTGCTCACAGGTGAGGCAGTTTGTCATAAAGTGGCTCTGTGCTTCCTTTAAAAGCATGTCATCACGTGACTCCCCTGATGTATCAGCATATCAATCAATCAATCAATCAAGCATTTGTATAGCGCGCTACTCACCCGGAGGGTCTCAAGACGCTTGGGGGAGGGGGGTCCGCTACTGTTCGAACAGCCAGGTCTTGAGTTGCTTCCTGAAGGAGAGGTGGTCTTGGGTAAGGCGGAGGTGGATGGGTAGGGAGTTCCACGTCTTGGCAGCCAGGTAGGAGAAGGATCTTCCTCCCATTGTGGCTCTTCGAATGCGGGGGACGGCGGCGAGGGCGTGGTTGGTCGATCGTAGCTGGCGGGTGGGAGTGTAGAAGGTCAGACGGTTGTTGAGGTATCTGGGGCCTTGGTTGTGGAGAGCTTTGTGTGCGTGGGTGAGGAGTCGGAACGTGATTCTCTTGCTGACGGGGAGCCAGTGCAGGTCTCTCAGGTGTCCGGCGATGTGGCTGTGTCGGGGGATGTCCAGGATGAGTCGAACTGAGGCGTTCTGGATGGGTTGGAGTCTTTTTTGAAGTTTGGCTGTGGTTCCGGCATAGAGGGAGTTGCCGTAGTCCAGTCGGCTGGTGACGAGGGCCTGGGAGACCGTCTTCCTGGTTTCAGTGGGGATCCACCGGAAGATCTTGCGCAGCATGCGTAGGATGTTGAAGCAAGACGAGGAGACGGCGTTGATTTGTCGGGTCATTGAGAGGGAGGAGTCCAGGATGAAGCCCAGGTTGCGTGCGTGGTCCGTTGGTTTGGGTGCGTTGCCCAGGGCAGGGGGCCACCAGGAGTCGTCCCAGGCGGAGGGTGATGATCCTAGGATGAGGACTTCCGTTTTATCTGAGTTCAGTTTCAGGCGGCTGTTCCTCATCCACTCGGCTACGTCCTTCATCCCTTCATGTAGGTTGGTTCTGGCGGTTGTGGGGTCGTTGGTGAGGGAGAGGATCAGCTGGGTGTCGTCAGCGTAGGAGATGATGTTGAGGTTGTGTTGGCGTGCGATGGCTGCGAGGGGGCTCATGTAGACGTTGAAGAGGGTGGGGCTGAGTGATGATCCTTGTGGTACGCCGCAGATGACTTCGGTGGCCTCGGAACTGAACGGGGGAGGCGGACTCTCTGGGTTCTTCCGGCGAGGAAGGACATGATCCACTCCAGTGCCTTCTCTTGGATTCCGCCGTTGTTCAGGCGTTGCACTAGGGTGCGGTGGCAGACTGTGTCGAACGCTGCGGAGAGGTCCAGGAGGATGAGGGCCGCTGTTTCCCCGTTGTCGAGCAGGGCTCGGATGTCGTCGGTAGCTGCGATGAGGGCGGTCTCGGTGCTGTGGTTGGCCCGGAAGCCGGACTGCGAGTGGTCGAGGGATCCATTCGTCTCGAGGAAGGCGGCCAGTTGTCTGTTGATGGTCTTCTCGATGACTTTGGCAGGAAAAGGAAGGAGCGAGATGTGGCGGTAGTTTTTGAGGTCGGTGGGGTCTGCTGACGGTTTCTTCAGTAGGGCGCTGAGTTCGGCGTGCTTCCAGCTCTCTGGGAAGGTGGCGGTGGCGAAGGAGGTGTTGATGATGTCCCGGAGGTGGGGTGCGATGACGGCGTCGGCCTTGTTGAAGACGTGGTGAGGGCAGGGGTCATGTCCCACAGTGCACACACTGATGTTAAATCCTTTTTCAACAAACTGCGACATAGATTTTAACACGCCATAATTGTGTCTCCACTGTTGCAGTTGTTTGATGTAAAGTTCTTTGCTTCGCAGTGCACTGGTGCAATAAAAATTCATCTACTAGGAACAGAGTCACATAAAATTACACCACAGTCTGGCATGACAGATCGTAATTCTTTAGGCACAGCCTTGGACAAAGTTGTCAAATGATATCTTCAATAGTGCATTGTATCCGGAAATGTCGAGAGGCGAAAGGTATCCCCCTCTCGAATCCCTTTCTCACCATTGCCTCTGTAACAGGGTAAATCCTTTTCTGGCGTAACGGCGAGTGAGTCATGCTCTCTTATTAAATCCACACAAAACACCTCCGAAATAGAGAGCCTCCGACCCTGCAGGGTGGCTCCTGGCTTTGACAGGCACGGAGCATCCTGTACATAAATCATCACAGAAGAAGAAGTGCCGAAGCCCAGTTCCTTGGAAAACACTGCATTTATTTTCAGAAGGCAGCCTGCTCTCATTCCCCTAACGTTTCGGCTCCACAATGAGCCTTGCTCACAGGTGAGGCAGTTTGTCATGAAGTGGCTCTGTGCTTCCTTTAAAAGCATGCCATCATGTGACTCCCCTGATGTATCAGCATACATGTCCCACAGTGCACCACTGATGTTAAATCCTTTTTCAACAAACTGCGACATAGATTTTAATACGCCATAATTGTGTCTCCACTTATGCAGTTGTTTGATGTAAAGTTCTTTGCTTCGCAGTGCACTGGTACAATAAAAATCCATCTACTAGGAACAGAGGGGCATATTAGCAAGACCCACGTTAAAATTATCGCCGTTTTAGCGGCAGGAAACTGCCGCTAAAACGGCGATAATGGGCTTGCTAATATGCGTTATGGTATTCCAATAGAAGCCCAGGTTAGATGTCCTGCACATCTAACCTGGGCTTCTATTGGAATTCTATAACGCATATTAGCAAGCCCATTATCGCCGTTTTAGCGGCAGTTTCCTGCCGCTAAAACGGCGATAATTTTAACGTGGGTCTTGCTAATATGCCTCAGAGTCACGTAAAATTACACCACAGTCTGGCATGACAGATTGTAATTCTTTAGGCACAGCCTTGGACAAAGTTGTCAAATTATATCTTCAATAGTGCATTGTATCCGGAAAAGTCGAGAGGAGAAAGGTAGCCCCCCTCTCCATTGCCTTTGTAACAGGGTAAATCCTTTTCTGGCGTAACGGCGAGCGGGTCATGCTCTCTTATTAAATCCACACAAAACACCTCCAAAATAGAGAGCCTCCGACCCTTCAGTGCGGCTCCTGGCTTTGACAGGCTCAGAGCATCCTGTACATAAATCATCACAGAAGAAGAAGTGCCGAAGCCCAGTTCCTTGGAAAACATTGCATTTATTTTCAGAAGGCAGCCTGCTCTCATTCTCAACATTTCGGCTCCACAATGAGCCTTGCTCACAGGTGAGGCAGTTTGTCATAAAGTGGCTCTGTGCTTCCTTTAAAAGCATGCCATCACGTGACTCCCCTGATGTATCAGCATACATATCCCACAGTGCACCACTGATGTTAAATCCTTTTTCAACAAACTGCGACATAGATTTTAATATGCCATAATTGTGTTTCCACTTACACAGTTGTTTGATGTAAAGTTCTTTGCTTCGCAGTGCACTGGTGCAATAAAAATTCATCTACTAGGAACAGAGTCACATAAAATTACACCACAGTCTGGCATGACAGATCGTAATTCTTTAGGCACAGCCTTGGACAAAGTTGTCAAATTATATCTTCAATAGTGCATTGTATCCGGAAAAGTCGAGAGGAGAAAGGTATCCCCCTCTCATATCCCTTTCTCACCATTGCCTCTGTAACAGGGTAAATCCTTTTCTGGCGTAACGGCGAGCGGGTCATGCTCTCTTATTAAATCCACACAAAACACCTCCGAAATAGATAGCCTCCGACCCTGCAGGGCGGCTCCTGGCTTTGACAGGCACGGAGCATCCTGTACATAAATCATCACAGAGGAAGAAGTGCCGAAGCCCAGTTCCTTGGAAAACACTGCATTTATTTTCAGAAGGCAGCCTGCTCTCATTCTCAACGTTTCGGCTCCACAATGAGCCTTGCTCACAGGTGAGGCAGTTTGTCATAAAGTGGCTCTGTGCTTCCTTTAAAAGCATGCCATCATGTGACTCCCCTGATGTATCAGCATACATGCCCCACAGTGCACCACTGATGTTAAATCCTTTTTCAACAAACTGCGACATAGATTTTAATACGCCATAATTGTGTTTCCACTTACGCAGTTGTATGATGTAAAGTTCTTTGCTTCGCAGTGCACTGGTGCAATAAAAATTCATCTACTAGGAACAGAGTCACATAAAATAACACCACAGTCTGGCATGACAGATCGTAATACTTTAGGCACAGCCTTGGACAAAGTTGTCAAATTATATCTTCAATAGTGCATTGTATCCGGAAAAGTCGAGAGGAGAAAGGTATCCCCCCCTCTCGTATCCCTTTCTCACCATTGCCTCTGTAACAGGGTAAATCCTTTTCTGGCGTAACGGCCAGCGGGTCATGCTCTCTTATTAAATCCACACAAGACACCTCTGAAATAGAGAGCCTCCGACCCTGCAGGCGGCTCCTGGCTTTGACAGGCACGGAGCATCCTGTACATAAATCATTACAGAAGAAGAAGTGCCGAAGCCCAGTTCCTTGGAAAACATTGCATTTATTTTCAGAAGGCAGCCTGCTCTCATTCTCCTAACGTTTCGGCTCCACAATGAGCCTTGCTCACAGGTGAGGCAGTTTGTCATAAAGTGGCTCTGTGCTTCCTTTAAAAGCATGCCATCACGTATATATATATACTTTCACTAAAAAAACAAAGGTTTCAGAGACGTTATAGTTAGGAAATAGATTTTGAAAAACCTTAGAAATTCACCTAGAAAAACGAAGGTTACAGGGTTGTTATAGGTAGCAAATAGAATTTAAAAAACCTTAGAAATTCACTGAAAAAGCAAAGGTTACAGGGACATTATAGTTAGGATCAGATTTCACTCGTACGAAACCAGTGAAATTCAGCAGTTATAGTTACCTGAGCTATAACTATAACTTACGCCCCCACAATGCACTGCTTATGACCTCACATATTACATCACTGATGACATGGTCGGTTACATCACTGATGACATCTCAAATGACATCACTGATGACATCATCCACAGAACAACTCACACACCCACTCACACCCCCATAGAATCTCTCATATGCCCACTCTCACTCCCACACAACTACTCACATACCCATTCACAGACCCATACCAGTACTCACATACCCATTCACTCTTCCATAGAGGCACTCACATACCCACTTATTCACTCATACAGCCACTCACACAACCATTCACTTACTCATACAACTTCTGATACAATCAGTCACTCACCCATCCAGCCACTCACATAGCCACACACTCACCCATACAGCTACTCAAACACCCACTTATTTCCCTACACAGTTACTCACATACCACTCACTCACCCATACAGCCTCTCAACACAGCTACTCATTCACCCATAGAGGCACTCACAGACTCACTCACAAACCCACACAACCACTTACATACCCATTCACACATCCGTACAAGCACTCATGCATCAGTCATTCATCAATACAGGCATTCATACAGACACTTACTCTCCAATACAGCCACTCACACACCAACTCACATAACCAAATACCCACTCAAACAGCCACTCACTCACTCATACAGTCACTTACATACACACAGAGTCACTCACTCATACAACCATTCAGATACCCCTCACTCACCCATGCAGTCACTACACACCCACTTACCCACCCATAGAACCACTCACACTGCCACTCAATTACCCATACAACTACTGACACAGCCACTCACTCACCAGTACCACCACTCACACAGCATCTCACTGACCCATGCAGCTACTCACACACCCACCTATACACCCATACAGCCACTTACACACCTGTACACACAAGGATACACACAGTCACACAGCTACTCACTTAATATACCTTAGAAGTAGTATCATTCAGTAGTAGTGCACCTAGTATACTAGTTTAACTTTTGTAGTAGGTTAGTATATATGTTTAACACCCATAAACTCTTAAAAACACTTACACTCACTCGATAATGTCATCAGTGATGCCATCAGTGATGGCATTTGAGATGTCATCAGTGATGTCAATGACCATATCATGAGTGATGTAATATGTGAAGTCATAAGCAGTGTATTGTGGGCTCGTCAGTTATAGTTATAGCTCAGGTAACTATAACTGCTGAATTTCACAGTTTCTTTTAGCGAGTGAAACCATGTACATACCTATACAGTCACTTAGACATTAACTGAAAGACCAATACAAATATTCACACAACCAGTCACTCACCCATACATTCCCTAATGCACCTAATCACTCACTTAGACAGTCTGTCATACACCTACTGAATCATCCATACAGACACTCATGCATCCACTGATTCACCAATACACCTTGGTATATATATTTAACACTCATAAACTTTTTAAAAACACTCACAGTCACTGGATGGTATCATCAGCTCCGTCATTACAGCCACTTGTGGCTATTGTTCTGCCACTGCCCTTCCTGCCTGCCCTAAACAGTTAGCTTGCTGTCCCATTCACCTCCTCCCCACCCTCTGTTGTCCGAGTCCATGCATGAGCCCCCTCTCTCCTGCATGGTTTGATGTGCTGCTGTTGCACTCCATTAAGCTTGATGTCCCTGCCCACTGCTCCTGCCCTCTCTTGCCCAATTCTACAGCTCATCATTGCCCTCCTGCTTAGCATCCGTGATTAGCTTGCTGCCCCTACTCTCCTTCCACTTGCCCTCCGATGTCTGTGTGTATGCCCCTGCTCCCTCCTTTCTGCCTACCATATTCCATGGACCTGCCACACTCCTGTCTATTCTGAGTGTTCTGTTGAGCTGCCACTGCCCCATTCACCTGCCTAGCATGGCCAGATAGGTGCCGCCTGTCCATGCCACCTTCACCCTGCCTGTCTATGTTCCATGCACCATCCCCTCTCTCCTGTCCTCCATGGTCCATTTTGCTGCCACTTTCTTCTGCCCTCCATGCTCTGTTTTACTGCAACTGCTCCTCCTGCCTGCCCTGCGTGGTCTGGTTGTGAAGTCCCCTACCCTGCCCTCTTTTGTGTGTGTCCAGCCCCTACACCTCCCTTCTGTCCTCCATGGTCCTTTGTGCATGCCCCTGTCCCCTCCCTCTTGCCCACCATGGCGTTGTGCTGCCACTAACCCCCCTGCTTGCCATGCTTGGTCTTTTCTGCTGCGACATCCCCTTCCACCTGCCTGTGTAGTCAGTTCAGTTCAGTTCAAACCACTTTATTCGTCTAACAAAAGCCATAAAAGTACACCACAAACAGACAATGTCATACGAAAATTACGTGGGATCATGTTAATACATTTAAAATTCAATAAAATACGCCACATACAAACAGTAAAAGGATGCCGATAAAAAGTGATGACATAATTCATTTATCAGACAATAAAAACAATTATGTTGATATATAAAATCCATCGATAAATAAAAAGGTCTAATACCCTTTCTTCCTGTGTCTAACTGCCGCCACCAAAAAATTTGCAAAATTAAAAATCTCCCACGGGTTATTTAGCAGTTGCAGGTATAGTAAGGCAGGTCTAACTTGCACAAATCCCCCCTTTAAAATAGGATTTAAAAACTTTTTCCTCATTGGACTAAAATGCTCACAAAACATTATAAAATGCATAGTATCCTGTGTAGAAAAATTGTCACATGTACAGGGACCTAAATCATTTACCCTACTCCATCCCTGTACATCTGCTACAAGACAATGGATAAGATTAAAACGAAACCTACTTAATAGAAATCGATGAAAAGGTTTTGTGACAATTGTCAGGTACGGTTCTAACTGTGGGACTGTCTTTAGCAGGAAATGGGCTTTCACCATGGGTTTCACAATCTCCAACGCCTCTCTCTCTGCAGACAACACATTTAAAAATTGTGCTTTAACCCATGCCAGATCCTTTTTCACTATCTTTTCTGGGTAGGCAAAAAGTTCCGGTCGTCCCATTTTACCTAGCGATGACTTGACATATTGTATCCATTGGATTTTACTTACATTATCCAACGATATACAGTCCCTGACAATTTCTCTATTAAGTCCCAGTTCTGGGTTAATCCATGTCTTTAGCCAACATACCACAGGGCCCAGTCCAATTTGGTCCTCGACAAAACCACTACCCAATTCTTGATGGATAGCATAGGTAGGGGTAGACTGGGGAACCGCCAGGAGATATCTCATGAATTTATTTTCAACTTGCTGAAGTTCAGCTACGGCTTTATATCCCCAGATCGCAGACCCGTACGTTGCTATAGCAATGCTTTTAGATCTATAAATTTTGAGCAAAGCATCAAGAGGTTTTGCCCCTAGTCAGGATACAAAACCTTGTATAGCGGCTATGGACCTAGACATTGCAAATTTGTTCACCCTTAGCTGGGGAGTCCAGGAGCCTCTTTCATGGAATAAGACTCCCAAATAGGGGAAAGAGGAAACCCTTGACAACTCTGCCCCGTCACAGTAAAAAGATTTGGACTTCTTTGGCTTCTGCCCCATTATCATCGTATGCGATTTAGTTTTGTTGACGATAAGATTCAAATATTGCATGAAAGAACCAAAGGAGTCCAAAAGTCTCTGTAAACCAACTGCAGTACGGGCCAAAAGGACCGCATCATCAGCGTATAGGAGAGCAGGAATAACCCTGTCTCCTATACGTGGGATATCTAAAGTGGCAGTGCTAAGGGAAATATTTAACTTATTTATATAAAGTGTAGAAAGCAAAGTAGCTAAAATACAGCCCTGTCTTACCCCTTTGTCAATTTTAAAGTGCTTAGTACATTTACCATCTTGACTGACTCTGACTCTGGCATAGAGATCCTTATGGAGATCTGCTAAAAAATAGACTAAGCAGCGGTCCATCCCCATGTCTATCAATATGGTCCATAACTTCGATCTATTTACTAGGTCAAAAGCCGAAGATAAGTCCTTGAAATCAGCTGCAATGTTCCTTGTTTCGCCACAGTGTATTTCTCAGCCAAAAGATGCAAATTTAGGCACTGATCTATGGTGCTTCTACCTTTTCTGAAGCCATATTGACAATCTGTTAAGATTCCAGTATCGTCCAACCAGTCAGAAAGTTTATTTAAAATAACTCTGCCTAAGACCTTAACCACGGAGTCAATCAGGGAGATAGGTCTGCAACAACCTGGATCACCTCTCTGCCCCTTTTTAAAAACTGGAATAATAGTGGAGAGAGACCAGGATGACGGGAATCCATGCATGTGTAGTCAGTTTGCTGCCCCTGACTACCCCTCCCACCTTTCCTCCAATGTAACATGTGTAGGCCATTATAGTCTCACTTTTGCCCTCCATGATGTGTTGTGCTTCCAGTGCCCATCGCTCCTGCCGTTATGGTCAGCTGGCAGCTCCTACCCTGCCCCCTTGTCCCTGATCCAGCGAAAGCTGTGTAAAATTTTATACATTCACAATATCACATAATTAATCATAAACCAAACTGCAATACAAATAAACAAAGTGTTCGGGCCCATAGAATCTCAACAACCACTTACAAAACTTGAGGTTCTCCAATAAATCTTTATAGGAGCTAATAGGGACTCAGATAATTAAAGACTGATGCAAATTTCCTCATGAGGACCTATAAAATGAAGAAAATGTCTACCCAACATCAGACTAATAACACTTATCAATGAGGATAAACTTAGAGGCAGATTTACAAGCCCGTTGCGCCACTTTTGCATCACTTTTGCCATGTTAAAATCAGTTCAGGGGAATCAAGGTTTGGACCGACAGCATGTCACGTCCAGAAATGCAGGGAAAATAGTCAGCTAGCCGGCAAGAACAGTAGCAGCAGCAGTTCTCTCAAGAAATGAAGATAGCCTGCAGCAGCAGTTCTTTTCGTTTCTTTCCACAGAGTAATTATACCTCAAACTGTTTCAAAATCAAATCTCCAAAGTATCTTCTTCACCATTTTATACATTTCCATTGGTTAAGATCTATGGTGTGATTGTTCTCCTAGTCCAAATCATCCGGAACTCTGACAAACCACTTTTGTTTCCTTTATACAATGTTAAACTACCTCGGAAATAGGAAGCATACTAAAACTCGAAGCACATTAAAACTTGTATCTGCACGATCATTTCCAGGTTCACTTGCAACAAAATTATCACTATCATTCATAGAAAGAATACTATTTCATAGAAAGAGACTTCAGCAATAGGGAAACAAATAAATCAACATTTTAGAACAAATGAAGGACAAACTACATTCTTTTGAGGCCTACGTTAGTAGAAGGAAATACTACACTTGTCAATGCTGCTTCCAAGGCCTACACAGAAAAACCACAAAATCATTATTTTTCAAAGAATAGACATAGCATTATTTATTTGTATGCAGAACTAGTGAATGCATGGAAATGATATAAGGGAACATGAATTCAAACTGAACCTATAGGCATTTTGTCTAACTGTGTTTGTCTAAATGCATAAGAAATCACTTTCTTAATAGGATTTTCATGTTTTGGAAATAAACACAAACAAAAATCATTCTGCTTTAAACATTTCTCATTATCCAAATTCTATAATAACATTTGACATTCACTTTTGCACTATGTTCTTTTAATATTTTAAATAAGTCTCTCTCTCATAGCAAAATCATCTCTCGTTTCTCCAGCTTATTTTTCTTCTACATTCTTTTCATTTGTGGGTTTAAGAAAACTCTGAATGCGTTAGATCGCTTTTTGTACATTTCACATTGTGCTTTTTCTGAAAACCTTCACAAGTTTTAGTTCATCACACGGTTAGTAAATATTTATAAATATTAGTTCACACAGGATGAGTAGACTCGATTGAGCAGGATTATTCTCTAATAATCATACTCCATCAATCCCCCATCTGATGGCTAATTAAGCCATCACAAAATTCATATAATCTGATTGTGATCTGATTATTTTTCAGAATGCACTTGTTTTCATCTGTTTAAGCCTAATGCCTTCCATTTACCTTAATACCTCATAATAAGCACCCCTTTTGTCTTCCATCTCTATTTCATCCCTTTTCATTTTTTGTGCTCTTCATTTTGTCTCTTCTACGTTACACTTACAACATCTATATATTAGTACTATAATTAGTATAGCAGCAGCGATAGCAATCATGGGTGTTAATATCCATCCTAGCAAGCTGTTACTTAGTGCTGTAAGCCAATTTTCTATTGGGGAAAAACCCTTACCAAGTCTCTCCCATGCACCATCAACCTTCAGTTTAGTCAAATCATTATGCAAATGTGTAATGTTACTTATATATCCCTCCAAGTCTCGACTTTTATCAGGGATATAAGTGCAACATTGTTAAATCTTTAGCATACTACAGACTCCACCCTCTTTTGTGAATAATACATCAAGGAGACGTCTATTTTGCAAAACCATTGATCTCATAGCAACCATTTCAGTATCAATCATTAGGAATCCACCAGCAGTATCTGTTGATAAATGATCAACCACTGTAGATAATTTTCGAATTTTATGCAAGTTAAAAATTACTCCTACTGAAGGTATCAATGCACCAAAAATATCACCATCTATTTCTGCAGCGCTCACTCCCCTTTTAATCCGTGTTAGTTTCTTTTCATTGGCTCTATAATTTTCATTCACATGGTATATTTTCGGAAAAAACTATCCCCACATAGCAATATCCATACCAATGTTCTGGTAAACTATAATAAGCATTTCTACCACACACATAATGCACTCCAGGATAAGCTGGATCAGTTCCACCCTTTAATCCCCAGCCTCCCGTGATTAGGAAGGTATGTTCACATTCACTGGAACCAGCAAAATAATTGTTATATTCAGTTTTTTTCCTTAGTAAGCAAAGCTTTCCCTTATGATGCCAATCTAGAGTCATTGAAGCATAAGTCTCGCCATTTTTGTAATCACCCTCTCTGTGAGCCCATGGAGATAATCTAGATTTCTGTTCTACAGATTTCTTTTTAATCTCTTGTCATCGATCCTCTACGGTAGTTATAAATTCTATTTCTACACTATGTAAACTACAAGTTAAATTATTACTATGCACATATACAGTATCAACAGGCTTAGTGGTGTGAAAGAAATCACCCATGTACTCTGCATCCCTTGCACTAAACACTATATTCATATTCTTCTTAATAGGAACTTCTGAAAAGACTAAATCATAATTGGAGTAAAAGTATCGAAATTTCTCCTTGCCATAGAACAAACTTGTTAGTACACTACATCTAATTGCATATGTTAAAGGAAGGTGATGATAAGTCATCCCTTCTGACACAGACAATGGTAGTTGCGTGCATACATAACAATCTCTTGCATCCATAGTGTCTACGTATTCATATAGTAATTTAGTGAAAACATTTAACGAGAAATCATTAATAGATTTGTCCTGGTGTAAGTCACTCCCTGTTAGTTTGTTAATATTTGTCTCTGGATCTTCTTTAAGAACTCTTGCTACCTCTGTTATTGTATCTACATAATCATTAGTAGGTTTTACTGAGTACATCAAATAAGGCACTATTAGTACTAACACCAACCAGACAAACAATACTCTAAGGGGCATATTCACAAGGAGCCATCGCCAAATTAACGGCACATTATCGCAGCCAAAGTCGTGATAAATTTACCCCCCCATTCACAAGCCGGTGTTAACAGCCGAGAGCACCAGTTTACCCGTGATAGCAGCCTCAAAAAACATCGCCACGGAGGACCCTCGCAAATATCGCTAATGAGATGCAGAGTAGGCGTTCCCGTGACTAAAGTCGAAACAACATCACACCTCAACATTCACAACGACCAGCCACATCCGCGATAAAAACACAAAACAGGCGATAAGGCGTGTTAGCACCAGGAAATCTACACCTGCTCTGACCTGGTGTAAACTCGGATGGCAGCCAGCACCACAAAAGGGAGCACAGCCCAGGGCCACATCCGAAGGACAACAGATGCCATGGAGCCACACATCATGCGGCCCGGACACCCAAGAGGGCCACAACACCCACCGCCACCACCCCAGGACCACCCCTCCCTGGCACCACCCCCTGACCAAAGACATGCCACATTAGCCACACCTAAACATGTACAAAATATTCCGCTTGATGCCGCACAATCACAACTGGTGAGATGGATGTGTCGTCACAGAAATGACCAGCACACATTCACTTTCGAAGCAACAAATGAAACTTTATTAAAATGAACACCGAAATGAAATGAAGACACATGGCCGCTCCCCTCTGGACAATACGTAGGTCACAGCCTGTAAGACAAAAAACATGATGAGAAGGTGTGTCCTGTGCACATCAGAGGACAGAGAGAGAGCGAAGGAGAGAGAGAGGAAGAGAGGGAGAGAGAGAGAGAGAGAGAGTGCCGCCCCTGCGCACCCAGGCCACACTGCTCACCTGCTGCCACCGGTGTGTCTCCAACCACGTGCCGGTATGTAGGGCAGTTCACCAGGTCACACATCTGAGTCAGAGCCATCAGCTGAAACAGAGCCCAGACACATGACTGGCACAGTACACACACTTGCACAAGACAACATCGCCTGCCCGCCCATGCACATCCAGGCAGAGGCACCCCAACCCCTCCCGGCGCCCATCAGAGCATGCCCGCCCATGCACACCCAGGCCTCAATGCTCACCTTCCGCCACCGGCGCGTAGACAGGAGGTCCCACCACGTGCCGCTGCAAGCCACAAGCCCGGGGCCCGCGGACATGGCACCCTCCACATCATGTAGCCCCGCTCCGCAGGCCACCAGGTCTCACGTTTGGTGCTGGGTCTTGATTACTCCATGGCAGAGGACATACCAGTGCACCCGGCACCATCACAGGCTGCACACCCACTCAGCCCAATGGGTGCCACCAACTCTGGGATCCCAGAAGCAACGCCATGTGGCGGTAGGCCCGCGATGTCCGCAGGCTCTGGCCTACATTGCGGTCCAGCAGGACACACAAAACCTGAGCCGTCCGGACTGCCGGGTCGGGGCATCATCGCAGGCTGCACACCCGCTCAGCAGCTCAAGGTGCCACTGACTCAGTGCACCCAAAGTCACCATCCCGTGGCAGGGTGCCTGTGCCGTCCGCAAGGCCTCTGGTGCCACTAACCCTGTGCAACCCCAGTCTGCACCACGTGGCGGTAGGCCCATGCCGTACTCAAGGCCTCGGATGCCACTAACCCTGTGTGCAACAACTCATTGGCCCTATATTAGTGCGAACCGTGGGGCGTCCGTCATCCAGTAACCACCGGAAGAGGGGAATGTGTCGTCGTCGGACCCTTATGTTGGCGCAGTCACATGGCCTGTGACACCTGTGCCGGATGGGTGTGGTGTGTGTGAAAACCTGCCCTCAGGGAGTGGCTGTGACATGCTGATGACTAGACCAGTGACCTGCACATCACCAGCGAGTACGGCTGCGACGGGTAGCAATGAGGGCCCCCCCTCGGGCGTAAACGGAGTGGACTGGCCTGCCATACGCCGGACCAGCGGAGGGCTTGCAACAATGACTTGTGGGCTCTGGGCGTGGTCCAGTCCATGTCCGGACAAGGAAGTGACTGATGCGTGTGTCCCTGCTGCAGTGTTCACGGAACCCGCTACACAAGATGCAATGTCGACCCCCTTACTGGCATCCCACAGGATGAACATCATTGACGCAAGGGAAGGCACCGTCCCCACATTCATCCACACAGGAATGACGTAAGACATTACACAGCAGTGCTTCACTGGATGTTTATTTGCACATCCAGTGCAGTCATGCAGCTGGAGCGGTACAGGACAATGCCGAGCACACCACACAATATGGGCCCGTGGAGGGCCAGCCAGTGTCCATCCCGGGATGACCTGTACTTCGGAAGAGGAAGGGTACAGTCCGCAGTCTGTCCGCCGTGTCATTGGTCGTCAAACAGGATGTGGCAGTCCATGTCGCTGTCCAAGGTGAGTGCCTCGGAGTGTATCGGGGGTCAGTGGTAGGTCTTGAGGCCATCTGCGGCACCAAGCAGAAACAGGCAAGGTGGCGGTAATGGATGCTAGTGCCTGGCCCTCCTGACCACAGTCCCATCCATGTCCTCATCCCTGGGTGTGTGCCCTGCCCCACCTGTAGGTGTTGCAGTGCCGGCTGCGGCACTGTGTGCCACTGACTCATCAGGGGCCGGAGGAGGATAGTCGGCCACACTGTGTGGCAGTGACACATCAGGTGCCAGAGTGGATACGCCTGCCTCACTGGGAGGCACTGACACACCAGGGGGCGGAGATGTGGATGGTGTGGGGGCAGCAGCATTCATCATCGCCACGCCTTGTGGCAGCAATGCCATGACGAGGACATGCAGGGCACGGTAGATCCCAGCTACATTTCGCTGATGGGCAGCGGTGGCTGCCTTCCTTTCCACCTCCATCCGCACCATGTCCTCCATAAGCCTCCGCATGTGTGCCAGCTCAGGGCTGGCATCGCTGGGGCCACTGTGAGCGGACAGGTATACTTCCCTCCGTGTCATGACTCCAGAGATGTCAGTCAGGGCTCACTGGAGACCATTGGGTGGACATAGACACCCAAGGATGGCGTCCAGTTTGTTAGCCATGAGCTCAAACCCCACCCGCACCTGCTCGGCTGTCTCCCTCTGGCCCTCCAGCACACGGCGTTGGAAGGCCATTTGTTGTTCCTGGGGGTCTTGAGAGGGTGCCGGGGCTGTGGGTGCCTCCTGCTGGGTGGTTTGGCTGGTGGGTGGGGTCTCATGGATGTAGCTGGGCTGCCCTGATCCTGGAGGTGAGTTGCGGAGGTGGTCAATGAGGTCTTGGATGGTTTGGATGTCGATGCTGGTGTTGTCCTCCTCCTCGTCATCAGTGAAGAGTGGCTGTGACTGCTCTGCAGGAGCTGTTGACGATGCCCCTGCGATGTGAAGGGGAGATGGTGTATTACAATGTGTCCACATGTATGTAGCCGCATGGTACAGGTTGACATTCAGACAGCATGGCATTGTACATTGTGACAGTCTGTGGGTCTGGGCGAGGACCCAGAGTGATTGTGGGTGTGCACTGTGCCCTGCTTGCTTGTGCATCTGTGCCATTGTGGCCATCTCCCCCCATATCCCCAGTACCTGGTGGTCACTCACCCTGTTGCGGTTGTGTTGTGTCCTGTCGAGCAGTGTCCGGTCCCCCGACTCCGGCCACAGTCTCCACACTGATGACTGTCAACACCAGCTCCTCCATGTCATCCAGCTCCAGCTGTGGCGATGGGCCCCCACCTCCGGTCTGCGTTGCTGCCTTCAGGTTGGCGGAGAGTTTATCCTTAGTCTTCCGCTTTGATGTCATTCCATCACCTCTTGACCTCATCCATTCTCCGCTTGTGCTCTCTGACGGCATTCACCTTGTCGACGATGTCCCGCCATATTCCATTTTTGGTGTCCAATGACACGTTGGAGGTGACGAAGAGTTGTTGATGGTGTTCCATCACCTCTGTGACTATGATCCTGTTCGCCTGCGGACTGAACTTGGTCTTCCTGGTCTTCTTGTCCTTGCCCTTCCCTGTCCCCAAGGTCCCAGGCTGGTCGTCCGGGGTGCTTGTGGGGTTGCGCTGGTCCTCTGTGCCTGCTCCGGCTGCCTCCAGGGTGCTTGTGTGTTGGTCAGTTTGTGTGTGGGTTTTTTTTCTGCTTTTATGGAGGTTTCTGATGCCTGCCAGGTGTGTGTTGGAGGCCTGGCGCTGCTTGTCGCTGGTTTCCTCATCGCGCTTTGGCCCATCGCGTGTTTTTTGGTGTTGTGGTTTGTGTTTTTATCTCCATCGTGGTGGTTGTATCGCGGACTTTGTCCGCGGTTTCAGCAGGCTATCGCATGCTACCGCCTTGTTGTGAATTCCACGTTGACACAGGGTTATTTTCCCGTGATAGGCTGCGTTATTGAAAGTTGCGTTACGCTACTCCTGCGGTATTTATCACACGTTCTTGTGAATATACCCCAAACACATATATAAAACAGGTATTAAGACACTTTCGCCTATTTAAATTTTGGTTTTGATTACCAGTCTCAGTTCTATTCATTCTCGAAAGGAAAAAAATAAAAACAAACTAGTCAAAAATGTAATCTTATTTTTTAGTAAAAAATGTAATCTAATTTTTTCAACCAGTTTTGTGTATGTTGAATTAGCAAAGTTTGTGTATCACACACTTTCCGAGCTTCAGATATCAGGCAGCCAAATCTTATTTCACCTCCTCTCTTTTTTTCTTTTTTCTCTCTTCTTCTTCCACACCCCTTTCTCATGCACAGTTCATTTTAGGGTGGCTCATATGATGATTTGTCTTCAGAACAAAACACAACAATTTCTTTTTCCCAATCATTCGTTGCAGCCAAATATGTCCATTCAGGGGCTGTGTACTTCTGACTTGGAATTCGTGCTCTTTTGGTTCTGCATACTGTGTTTTCTTCTCCGTCTGTATCGCTTTGTTCAGATTGGCTAGAGACCTCAATTATAGTTGCTGGAATCTTTTCGTTCAAAGTGTATTTGAACTGCTTAACTCCTCTAGGCCATTTATCACCTCTTCTTGCTTGTTTTTCAGAATCATCGTCTATTTCACTTGATTTAAGATTCCGCTTAGTTGATTTCCTTTTTTCTCTTTCTTTGCCTTCTTCAGGGACCAACTTTTCAGCCACTTCAACAGCAACAGTGTTTTGAGACCCAGTAGCTTTTGCACACTTTACTTGATTCTCAGTCTGTTGAGACTCTTCTTGAACTGTTTTTTCACCTTCAACTGACTCTGCACTTTTAAGTGGACATGGAACTCTATGTGTATGGGCAGCTTGTATCCAGTTAGGCAAACCACCACATTTAACTGCTGTTGTTGTCACCAGAATCACTTGATATGGCCCACGCCAACAAGGTTCCAAACAAGACTTTCTCACGTGTTTCTTCACAAGCACCCAGTCAACGGGGCTCAAATCGTGTGCTTGTTTTTGTTGGACAGTAGTTGTGACTTCTCCAACATGGTGAGACACAGAACTCACTATGTCAGCCAATCCTATACAATAATCGAGCACTAGATCATCAGATATGTTCGCAAGTTGATTTGCTGGGACTGTTGGCTGTCTCATGACCCTCCCCATGATAATCTCATGAGGTGACAGTCCTGTTCTTCTGTCTGGGAAACTTCTCAAGCTCGTCAGTACCAATGGTAATGCATCAGGCCATTTCAGTGTTGTAGATGCACAAACCTTAGCCAGTCGTGTTTTGATTGTGCCATTTACTTGCTCAACCACACCAGATGCCTCAGGTCGATAAGCACAATGTAACTTTTGCTCAATTTGCAGAGCAGCACAAATCATTCAAATCACTTCATTGTTAAAATAAGTCCCTCTATCTGATTCTAATGAGACTGGAAATTCGAACCTTGAAATAATCTCTCTAAGTAGCAATTTATCAACAGTTAAGCTGTCATTACGTCTTGTTGGGTATGCTTCAACCCACTGTGAAAACAGACCCACAATCACAAGAACATGCTTAAGTCCATTGCAAAGAGGCATGCTTATGAAATCTAATTGCAAGCGCGTAAATGGACCTGCTGCTTTTCTAATTCGACCCAAACTAACAACTGTCTTTCTTCCTGCATTTTGCTATTGACATGTGATGCATCTTTGGCACAGACTCTCTGCAATGACTCTAAACTTGGGGTTAAACCATGTTTGTCTAAAAAGTCTTATCATAGCATCTCTGCCTACATGTGTTGGACCATGACAAACTCTTGCGATCTGTGATAACAGACTATCTGGCAATATGGGTCTTCCATCTGTGTAAACCCACACTTTATCATCTGTTCTGCATGTACATCCTGCTTTGATCCACTCTTCTCTTTCTGCTTGTTACTGCATCTTGTCATTCTCTAATTTCTTCCCATGTTTCAACAGTTGAAAACATTAGTGTGCATTCTGCTTGATCAGATCATTCGTTCAAATGTTCCCCATTTATTGTATAGGAATTTTGAGCACAAAAACGCGCAATTTCGGCGGCATTCCTGTTACCAACGATGACATAGTTACTACCAGATTTATGTGCTAGACATTTCACCACCCCAATTTGGGCTGGCAATTGTAGTGCCATCAGTAAGTCCTTTACACACTCTCCATTTCGTATGGGTGATTCCGTAAAGGTCACAAACCCACGTTGAGACCACAACTGCCCAAAGTCGTGTACCACCCCAAAGCATATTGACTATCCGTAAATATGGTTACTCGTATTTGCTTTGCAAAACAACATGCTCTTGTCAGTGCGATCAATTCTGTCACTTGTGCTGAACTCACTCCTTTCAACCATGATGCCTCAATAACACTCATTACTGTACAAATCAAATAAGCAGCTCACAAGGTACCTTCAGAATCTCTCAAGCATGATCTGTCTAAAAATACATAATCAGATTCAGGTAAGGGAGTATCTTGTATATCAAGTCTTGGTTTTGTACACAGCTCAGTCACATCCAGACAATCATGATCTGCCTTATCCACCACCACTTCACTAAAAGGAATTTGCAACAAGGTAGCTGAATTCAAACTTGTGCATCTTATCACGGCACATTTTCTGCACCCAAAATCACTTGCTCATATTTTGTGAACCGACTGCTTGTAAGATGCTGTGTGCGAGTTCGTGTTAACAAAATCTCAACTGAATGTGGCACATATACTTTCAATGGATGACCCTTCACAATTGTTTCACTCTGTTCCAAACTCATACTAGTAGCAGCAACTGCTTTCATGCAACCAGGTAAAGCTGCAGCAACAGGATCTAGCATAGCAGAAAAATATGCCACTAGTCTGCATGCTGTTCCGTGCATTTGCCTTAGAACTGAGAGTGCACAACCCTCACGTTCACTACAAAACAGTGCAAGATCCTTATTGAAATCTGGCATTCCCAATGCGAGTGCTCGACATAAACTACTCGTAGCTCAAGAAATGCTTTCATGCATTCATCATCAAGATACACAGGGTCTGACACGTTTTTGTGTGTCAACCTCTGTAACGGCTTTGCTATCAGTGAAACGTTTACAATCCACTGCCTGCAATATCCAACCATTCCCAAGAACATTCAAACTTCTTTTTGTGTACTCGGTGGATTCATTTGCAAAATAGCATTGATCCGGTCTTGAGACACTTTCCTGTTTCTTTTCTCAATGTTGTGGCCCATGTAAAGAACTTCTTTTTTTACAAAATTGTAATTTTGCTGGTGACACTTTATGCCCACCTACTGCCAAATGGTTCACAAAATCGTTATTTTTCTAAGAATAGACATTGCATTATTTATTAGTATGAGGAACTAGTGACTGCATGGAAACGATATAAGAGAACATGAATTCAAACTGAACTTATAGGCATTTTGTCTAATTGCGTTAGTCTAAATGTATAAACAATCACTTTCTTAATAGGATTTTCATGTTTTGGAAATAAATACAAACAAAAATCATTCTACTTTAAACATTTCTCACTATCCAAATTCTATAATAACATTTGACATTCACTTTTACACTATGTTCTTTTAATATTTTTTAATAAGTTTCTCTCTCATAACAAAATCATCTCTCGTTTCTCCAGCCTATTTCTCTTCTGCATTCTTTTTATTTGTGGGTTTAAGAAAACTCTGAATGCGTTTGATCGCTTTTTTCTCATTTCACGTTGTACTTTTTCTGAAAACCTTCACACGTTTTAGTTCATCACACGGTTAGTAAATATTTATAAATATTAGTTCACACAGGATCAGTAGACTCGATCGAGTAGGATTATTCTCAAATAATCATGCTCCATCACCCCTGGCCTCTGTTTTCCATGTGCAGACCCCTATCCCCTCCCTCCTGCCTTAATAGTCCTTTGTTGTGACCCTGACCCCACCCTCCTGCCCTTCATGGGCCGTTATGCTGCAACTGTCCCTCCTGTGTGTCCGATATGGTCAGCCAACTGCCCTTGCCTCTTTCCCCTCTGCTCTCTGTTGTCAATGTGCATGGCCCAGCCCCCTACCTATTGCCTTCCATGGCCCGTTGTGCTGCACTGCCATCCCACTTTCCCTGTGTGGTGTATTGTACTGCTACAACACCTGATGCCTGCTAAATCAGTTTGGTGCCCATGCCCATCTTCCTCCTGTCCTCTCTTATCTGAGTCCAAGTCCCTACCCCATTCCTCCTGCCCTCTGCGATCCAATATGCCTTATTTGCCAACATTTTGAACTTGGTAAAAGGGAGATTTTGAAAAAGAAAACCTGTAGAATTGATTTTCCTTATTGACTCACATTGAAAAAGAGGAGCTTTTAGGCAGGAGACAGATAAGATAAAACATTTTGGGCTTAAAAACATCGGGAGTCTCCTGCCTGTATTGGATCTGTTGGCATGTATGGTTGTACTGCCACTGCCTCCTCCTTCTGCCCTCAATGGTCTTTCATGCTGCCACAGCCTCTTTTGCCTGTACTGCATGGTTGGTTTGCTGCCCTTGCCTTCCTTTTCTCTGCCCTCCATGGTCCCTTCTGCTGCCACTGTGCCCCTTGCCTGCCCAGCTTGGTCAACTTATTGCCTCTGCACACTCCTCCATGAGAGCGCCTTATTCCCAGAGAAATTATAGTTAGTGCTCTAAACAACTAAAATGAGGACATATTTTCTGAGTTCTCAAATAGCGACAAAGCACTTTTAAATAATTTGCTATCTTTATTTTTTTTTATATAGTTGATCACTTGATTATTTGTTACACTTAAGGAAGAGGATGTGGTGTTACGGCCAGAGCTGCAGACTTTGCAAATGGGGAACCAGGTTTAAGTTTCAGCGTCAGCTCAACATCCTGTGATTCTGGACAAATCACTCAATCTCCCCATGCCTAAAAACAAAATGAATGTGTCCCTGAGTAATGATGCTCATGTAATGCACTTCAATACTTCCAGGTCAAGTCTGTGCTATATAATCCTGCAAAAAAACAAAATCAAAATAAGTGTACTGCGCACTTCTGACATTGGGCTACATTTGGGTGATATTTGTGCTATATCTGGGCTCTTTTTTCTCTAGGAGCCATCTTGGAAGACTTATCTGTTATGTAGCTCCCTAATTTCCTCATTTTCTGCAGTATCCTCAGTAGAAAATGCTTTCAGTTTTCTACTTCAATTCTATCAAGATAGCATTCAGATGTGCCACACTTTTGGCATAAATTCAGAATGTTAGCACTCTAGTTGCTCATTAGAACACTATGGTAAAGCTGCTGATCACCTGGGAGTTAACTGGCAATCTGCTGCTGGTGTTGAAAGTGAATGTTTCAGTCTGCATGTCAGAATGTTTTAATGAAATAGAACAGGAAGATATTTGAGAGCTCACTTAAAATTTGTCCTAATTTTTCTTTCTACAGCACTAACCATAATTTCTACCCCCTCATTTTGTTCCTTACTAAATGAAATATTTTAAGTTTTACCAGTTTGATTCAATCAACATGGCTACAAGTGTGCCATGATTTTGTCATAAGTAACACTGCTAGAGCTCTAGTTGTTTTTAGAACTCTCTGGGAGGCTGCAGTAGAACACAAGGGAATCAACTGACAGGCTGCTCCTGTTGGAAGTACATAATTCACTGAGAATGTCACACTTCAGTCTCATACGGCTGAGAAAGATAGTGTGAATTTACAAAAATATGCTCTCATTTTAGCTTCAGGAGCACCTTCCATAATCTTTATGGGAAAATCATGAGAAAACAGTTTTCTCTCAAACATGATTCATGAAATCCCAGCAGAAGTCTTTTTCAAAATGTAAAATGACCTTAGAACACACCACTATTCTTAAATTAGTATGCTACCATCAACAAATGATGTATTTTGTAACTATCTGTTATCACTATTTATACATTCTCCTTTTTGTGACCCTCAAAACCTGCCATTCACTACAATGCATTTCAATGGGGTGCTATCATGTATATTGGTCCCAAGATGGCTGCCAACACTTGCTGGTTGAAATGTTTGCAGCCAATCAAATTTCAGTAGCATTTCAGTAGGTTTTTGGGCTACCAGATATCTATATTTTTTTAAACTTGAATATCTCTGAAACTACTGAACGGATTTACACCAAATCACAAAAAGCATGCTTTCTGGACCAACATCTAGCTTTCTGCCAAAATTGGTGTAATTCTGTTCAGCGGTTTGAGATGTAGTCGTGATCAAAATTGAAAATTCCCATTAGACTTAACATGGGGATAACCCTGAAACTTTCACCATAGTAGCTAAACCAAAAAGGGTAAGTTTTTTGTAAATTTTGGGAAGATTCGTCAAGTGGTGCCAAAGTTGTTGGCCAAAAAAACCTTTGGTCCTAACTATAACTACCAACTGGCGACCGGCAGTAGGTGATATATATATATATATATATATATATATATATATTATCTACTGGCGGTCGCCAGTAGATAGTTATAGTTAGGACCTATTTTCCATAGGAAATCCGCGACATTCTATTTGAAATAACTCTTGCGTCCGTTGACGAATCTTCGTGAAATTTTCAAACTTTATGGCCCGCTCCGGTCCGCTCCTACCCTGAAAGTTTCGGGTGATTCGTCAAGCGGGGGCCGAGAAAAAAGGGGGTCCCAAAACGTGTTTTCCCCATTCATTTTCCCATAGGAAAGTTTAGCCACGGCTACAGCCCGAACTGCTGAACGGAATTACGCCAAATTTGGCAAAGAGGTAGTTCTTGGTTCAGAAAGAACCCTTTTTGTTAAATGGTGTAAATCCGTTCAGTAGTTCCTGTGAAAATCAAAAGGAAAATCACATATATATCTATGGCCGCGTCGGATTCGCGCACCCTCCCGATCACGAGCTGCATGCTAATTGGCTGTCAACACTCCAAATCAGGAAGTGTTGGCAGCTATTTTGTCCCTTGGTAGAACTGAGGGACAGAAACAAGTGCGCAAAGCGCAAAAAGGGGGCAGGGTAGAAACACCCTGACCCCCTAGGTCTGCTCAGGGGGTCCCACAAGGACCCCCTGGGAAGAAAAAAGCATTTTTTTAAAAAACAAAATCGGCGGGATGCGCTTAGGGTGCGCGAATCTTGCCAAGAAAAAAAAAAGAAACAAGTGCGCAAAACGCACAAAGGGGGCAGGGTAGAAACACCCTGACCCCTAGGTCTGCTCAGGGGTCCCACAAGGACCCCCTGGGCAGAAAAAGCATTTTTTTTTAAATCGGCAGGATGCGCTCAGGGTGCGTGGATCCTGCCGAAGAAATCGAAGCGCGGTCTCCCGCGCTCGATGCAAATTTGCCCCCGGGTGGCCCAAGTCCCGGGGGCATGCGGGGGGTCTCTTAGGCCCCCCAAGCCCCGGGGACCGCCACCCCCCGGGGCTTTTAAAAAAAAATGATGGCGGGAGGGCTGTGCGCCCTCCCGCTGCCCCGGGGACCGCCACCCCGGGGCTGTTTTTTTTCACATATGCAGTTACTCACACATATACCACTGAGACATCCATTCACTCACCAACACAGCCATATAAACACTCACTCACCCATACAGCACCTCACAGATGCACTCATGAACCCATACATCCAGTGAACCACCCACTCACACATTCATGCAGGTAGTTACACAACACACAGACACTCAGGCACACATACAGGTACTCAGACAACCAATCAATAACCTATATATACACTCATGTACCTATTCACCAACCCATGCAGCCACTTACACACCAACTGACAGACTGATACAGACATTCACACAGATTAGTCACTCACCCATACATTCACCCAGACACGTATACAGTCAGTGACACACCGACTGAATCATCATATATATATCACATTCTTAAACTTTTTAGAAACACTCACAGTCACTGGATGATGTCATCAGTGATGTCATTTGAGATGTCATCAGTGATGTTATCAGTGATGTCACTGACCATGTAATGAGTGATGTAATATGTGATGTCATCAGCAGTGCATTGCGGGGGTGTGAGTTATAATTAGCTCAGCTAACTATAACGGCTGAATTTCTCTGGGGTTGTATGAGTGAAATGTCAGACTAACTATAATGTCCCTAAAACCTGTGGCTTTTTCAGTGAATATCTAAGGTTTTTTAAATGCTGATTTCTAACTATAACGTCCCTGAAACCTGTGGTTTTTTCACTGAATTTTATATATATGCATTCAATCTCCTCTCACTCTTACAAGGAAGGAATCAGCACTCAGGTTGTAGTTTGGAAGTATTTATTCTGGAAAAGACGCGATCCACGTGTTTCGGCTCGTCCGAACCTTGATAACGATACAAGACGTCATTGTAGCTTCCTTATTTAAATGTACAAATGCCTCTAGTTGCCAACATTAACAAAGGACTACATATTACATTAATCCAAAAAGCTGGCGGCCATATTGGCCTGGTCACAGTGCGAAAATTCAGGAATTCATACAATAAAGAAAAGAAAACAAGTGTTAATATGCACACAATGTCATTTCAACATATCTTGCCCCCTGACCGCCATACCTGTATGTTCGTCAACGTCACTTGTTCATAATAAACATACTTACGATTGCAAACATCCACATAAAAAATGGACTACACATTACTTTAAAGTGAAAGGCTATCAGCCATATTGATCTGGGCACTTTGCGTATTATATTGGTTCTTACACAAAAGAAAAAAAAAAGGGCTGTTAATATACACACATTATCCCTAAATAAAGTTCTGACGATTATAGTTTCATTCCATTCACAGCTCATTTGAGATGTCATGAGTGATGTCATGAGTGCTGTCACTGACCATGTCATGAATGATGGAATGTCTGAGGTCATAAGCAGTGCATTGCGGGGCGTAAGTTATAGTTAGCTCAGGTAACTATAACTGCTGAGTTTCACTGGTCTTGTACGAGTGAAATCTGAGTCTAACTATAACATCCCTGGAATCTTTGTTTTTTTCAGCAAATTTCTAGGTTTTCTTAAACGTTAAGTAAGATGCCTATCACAATGGATGGTGGGGGGGTTGGAAGCAATGCCTGGCCTGGCATTGTGCTGCCCCACCTAAGCTTGCTGCTCCTGGTTCCCCTCCTCCGTTTTGCCATCCATTGTCCAAGTCCATGCCCCTGCTCCCTCATTACAGCCCTGTGTGGCCGTTGTTCTGCCACTGGCCTTCCCGCCTTCTCTGAACAGTTAGCTTGCTGCCCCATCCACTTCCTCCCTATCCTCTGCTGTCTGAATCCATGCACTAGCCTCCTCCCTCCTGCCATGCATGGTCTGATGTGCTGCCACTGCTCTCCATTTAGCATGATGCCCCAGTCCATTGCCCAATTCTATGCCCATCATTGACCTCCTGCTTAGCCTCTGTGCTTAGCTTGCTGCCCTTACTCTCCTTCCCCCTGCCCTCCGATGTCTGTGTGCATGCCCCTGCTCCATCCTTTTTGCCCACCATGTTCAATGGACCTGCCCCTCCTATCTACTCTGAGTGTTCTGTTGAGCTGCCACTCCCCTCCCACCTGCCTAGCATTGTCAGATGACTGTAACATGTCCCTGCCACTTCCACCCTACCTGTCCACGTTCCATGCCCCTATCCCCTTCCCCCTGTCCTCTATGGTCCATTTTACTGCTACACCCTTCCGCCCTCCCTGGTCTGTTGTGCTGTAACTGCTCTTCCTGCCTACCCCACGTGGTCTGTTGTGAGGCCCCTTCCCCTGAACTCTCTTGTCTGTGCCCAGCTCCTACCCCTCCCTTCTATCCTCCATGGTCCTTTGTGCATGCCCCTGCCCCCTCCTTCCTGCCCATCATGGCCATTGTGCTGCCACTAACCCTCCTGCTTGCCATGCATGGTTTCTGTGCTGCCACGGCCCCTCCCACTTTCCCTGTGTGGTCAGCTAGCTGCACCTGACCCCCTCCCACCTTCCCTCCATGGTCTGTGTGTATGCCATTATAGTCTCACTGTTGCCCTCCATGGGGTGTTGTGCTTCTAGTGCCCATCCTACTTGACCTCCATGGTCAGCTTGCTGCTCCTGCCCTGCTCCCTTGCCCCCTGCCCTCTGTTTTCTATGTGCAGACCCCTATTCCCTCCCTCCTGGCTTGTCTGTTCCATTATAATGCCCCTGATCCCTCACTCCTGCCCTTTATGGTCCGTTATGCTACAGCTTTCTCTCCTGTCTGTCCATTAGGGTCAGCTTGCTGCCATTGCCTCTTTCCCCTCTGTTCTCTGTTGTCCATGTGCATGGTCCTATCCCCTCCCTATTGCTTTCCATGGATTGCTGTGCTGCACTGCCGTCCCGCATGCCCTGTGTGGTGTATTGTGCTGCTGTAAACCCTGATGCCTGCCCTGTAAGGTTAGTTTGGTGCACCTGTCCATGTCCCTCCTGTCCTCTGTTATCCGAGTCCATGTCCCTACCCCAATTCCTCCTCCCTTTCATGATCCAATGTACCATACTTGCTAACATTTTGAACTTGGTAAGAGGGAGATTTTGAAAAAAAACTGGAGAAGTGGTTTTCCCCATTGACTTACATTGAAAAAGAGGAGCTTGTAGACAGAAGACAGATAAAATAAAGCCCATTTAGGCTTAAAAACATTGGGCATTTCCTGGCTGAATCGGGTCTGTTGGCATGTATGGTTGTACTACCACTGCCTCTTCCTTCTGCCCACAATGGTCTATTACATTGCCACAGCCTCTCTTGCCTGTCCTGCATTGTTGGTTTGTTGCCCCTGCCCCCCTTTCCACTGCCCTCCATAGTCTGTTGTGCTGCCACTGCCCATTCCTGCCTGCCCATTCCTGCCTGCCCAGTGTGGTCAAATTGTTTCCCCTGCACCCTCCTACCTGCCGAGTACCTATTTTCCGAGTCCGTGCCCCTGACCTCTGCCTCTCAACAGTATCCTAATGAACAGCTAAATTGCTAACATTCTATATTTATTACAAAAGTGTGGCACGCCTGACGTCATCTTGATGTAATCAAAACTGTAATACCTAAAGCATTTCCATTAGAAATTATAGAAATGAGAGGGTCTTATTTGCATTGAAATTATGGTTAGTGCTCTAAAAACTAAAATGAGGACATATTTTCTGAGTTCTCAAATAGCGACAAAGCACTTTTAAATTATTTGTTATCTTTATGTCTTTTTATCCAGTTGACCACTTGATTAAATGTTGCACTTAGGGGAGAGGATGTTGTGTTACTTCCAGAGCTGCAGACTTTGCAATTGGGGAACCAGGTTGGAGTTTCTGCTTCAGGTCGACATTCTGTGATTCTGGTCAAATCACTTAATCTCCCCGTGCCTACAACCAAAATGAATTTGCCCTTGTGTGATGTAACCAATGCTCATGTAAAGCACTCCAATTCCTGGCCAGTCTGCACTATATAAAACTGCAAAAAAACAAAAAATAAAAAGTGTTTTCCACACTTCTGTCATTGGGCTATACGTGGGCTACATCTGGGTGGTATTTGTGCTACATTTGGGCTCCTTTTTCTCTGATGGCGATCTTGGGAGATTTCAATTCAATTCAATAAACTTTATTCGATCTGATTTAGAAACATAGATCATAAAAGTGTACATAAAAACAGTAAATCCTCTTTCTTAATACAATACAATGAGAATGAATTAAAACCAGTAGGTAAAAACGGGTGTTACAAAGCCCGGCTCAGAGCAACTTCAGGGTAACAGAATACTAAAGTTCAATGTTTCACAAGATCAATCTCAAGTACTTTGTGCAAAATACGCAATAAGGGGTCTAAGTAAGATGCAATGCTCCTATACCTGATCAGTCTACACTATAAAAACTGCAAAAAATAAAAAATAAAAAGTGTTTTGCACACTTCTGTCAGTGGGCTATATGTGGGCTACATCTGGGTGATATTTGTGCTACATTTGGGCTCTTTTTTCTCTGGTGGCCATCTTGGGAGACTTATTTGTTATGAAGTTTCCTAATTTCCTCATTTACTGCAGTCTCCTCAGTAGGAAATGCTTTCAGTTTTTTACTTTGATTCCATCAAGAAGGCATTCAGATGTGTCACACATTTGCCATAAATTCAGAATGTTAGCACTTTAGTTGCTCATTAGATCACTGTAGTAAAGCTACTACTCACCAGGGAGTTAACTGGAAGTCTGCTGCTGGTATTGAAAGTGCATGTTTCAGTCTGCATGTCAGAATTTTTTAATGAAATAGAAGAGGATTTGAGAAGTCACTCAAAATGTGCCCTAATTTTTATTTCTGCAGCACTAATCATAATTTCTTTGGCACAATTAACCTCCTCATTTTGTTCCTTTTTAAATTAAATGTTTTAAGTGTTACCACTTTATTCCAATTAAGATGGCTTCAGGTGTGCCATACTTTTGTCATAAGTAAGACTGTTAGCGCTCTAGTTGTTCTTTAGAACACTCTGGGAAGCTGCAGTAGAACACAAAGGAATCAACTGACAGTCTCTGCCCTTGTTGGATGTACATGTTTTACTGAGAATGTCTGACTTCATTCTCACATGACTGAGAAAGATAATGTGAATTTAAAGAAAATATGCTCTCATTTCAGCTTATGGAGCACCTTCCAAACCACTATGGGAAAAGCATGAGAAAATTGTTTTCTCTCAAACATGATTCATGATATCCCAGTAGAAGGCTTTTTAACAGGATAAAATCACCTTATAACACGCCACAATTCCTAAAATTAGTATGGTACCATCAACAAATGATTTATAATGTAACTAAAGTCGGTTATCACCCTTTATACGTTCTCCTTTTGGTGACCCTCAAAACCTTCCATTCACTACAATGCCTTTTAATGGGGTGCTATCATGTATATGGGTCCCAAGATGGCTGCCAACATTTCTTGGATGAAGTGCTGACAGCCAATCAGATCTCACGATGAGATGTGTGGTTAGGCTCCGCCCACATATCGATATCTCTTTTTCCTTTAATATTTCAAAAACTACTGAACGGATTTACACCATTTAAAGCAAAGAGTGCACTCTGGACCAAGAGCTACCTTTCTGCCAAATTTGGTGTAATTCCGTTCAGCAGTTCTGGCTGTAGCTTCGACACAAGTTTCCTATGGAAATTAACATTGAGAAAACACGTTTTGGGACCCCCCTTTTTTCTCGGCCCCTGCTTTGCGAATCACCCGGAAACTTTCAAGACAGGAGCTGACCGGAGCGCCCCATTAGTTTTAAGAATTTCGCGAAGATTCGTCAAACAGCGCCAAAGATATTGGCAAAAGAATAAATGATTTCCCTATGGAAACAAGGTCCTAACTATAACTACCTACTGGTGATCCAGCGGGTTACTAGCAACAAGCATTCATTCACTAAATACTCACCTGGGCCCATTCATTCACGCTAACTAATAATTACCGCTGGTGGGAATCAGTTGTACTCTTTATAAAAAATCCCTGCTACCAATTACCTTTCTGATTGAAGAGTAATGACTTACCAATGGACCCTTTGATAACTGGGAAGTTTAAAATGAGAATATACAATACAATTCATAAACCTGAAATAATCACTGACTCAGGAAGTTTTAAAAATGTTTATCTAAATTCCTAGCAGAGTAAATTACAAACCACATAATACTTAATCGCATATCAAGGAGGAAGCATACTAAATAATCACCTATTAAATCAAATGACGGTCCCTCAGAAAGAAGAAGATAGAGACAGCAGTACAGCTAAAGGTTTATGCTTATAGTTACCTAAGAGTGTGAGAACCAAACCCCTTGGCCAAGGAGTTGGAAAGATGGGTCCCAAGAAGGATGAAGACCAAAGACCTCCGGACCAGGTTCAGAACAGGATAGGTGACCTCTCTACCAACGACGCCTGCGTCGTTCCCCTCTCTGTCACTTCGTTCCTCCTCGATTCTTCTGTGTTTTCTTTCTAATGGAATCCGCCGCCCCCACCTCAGGACCTCTTCGGACAGCGGTTCAGTCTGCAATCGATCAGCTTGTTCTGTGGTTCTCAGAGCTGACAGCCTCAATGCTCTGCACCCTGTGCTAACTAATTAGCTAATTCTATATCTATTATACCCTTCTATACCCAGGTACCTCCCATTAATGTTTCAAAATTATGGGCCCACTACTTCTGATTGGACAGGGACAGGGGTTGATCCTCACACCATGACAATTTAGTTCAATTTCTTTAAGCCCATTGTTTTAAAATACCGCCCTCACAATTAATACATTTGCTTTATTTCCCACCCGTCTCACGACAAATTTTAATACTAAATGTATATAGATTGTTGCAATTGATAGAACATCAGATGTACAGTGGAGGTGACCAACAGGTCGTGTCTTTGGATATTTTCCAAGTTGACTTCATCGCTTTGTCTTGTTATATTCAGAGCGCATGCGCACGTTCCATAGCTCTTGAGCTGCTGTTCCGTTAACCCAGGCCCAATTTACGAACTAATAGAAATCAAAGAAGAAACATATTAAAATCAGAAATAAATGTTTTCACTGTATACCCCCTACTTCTACTCTATTCCCATTTAATTAAAAATCTATCCTGCATCAGTAGCGTTAGAAATACCACATTATTAATTGAAGCAAATGCGTAAGCTTTAGCATGTGGGAACATCAAGCAGCCATTTTAGCACACACTGCCCAGAAGCAAAGATTCCCTCCAAGCAAAGAAAGACGTCATACCACGTGATATGGTTGACACATGCGCAATGGAGTTCCCGCGCTTTAGCGGCCATTTTGGATTAGACAAGGATTACTTATTAGTTTTAAACACATAGGCAAGCGTCTCTCGGATACGGTGTAGTGTATGCACTTATTAATAAAGACATTACAAAGTTTAATTAATTAATACTGTGAGAGGATTGCTTGCGAGCAAGTCTCATTGTGAGTCCTTGCTCCATCACTGGCGACTGCCAGTATGTTATATATATATATATATATATATATATATATATATATATATATATATATATATATATATATTCACTGAAAAAACCATAGGTTTCAGGCACGTTATAGTTAGAAATTAGCATTTAAAAACCTTAGAAATTCACTGAAACAACCATAGGTTTTAGGGAAAGTTATAGTTAGTTGGACATTGCACTCGTACAAAACCCGTGAAATTCCCACGTTATAGTTAGTTCAGCTAACTATGACTCGCGCCCCCGCAATGCACTGCTGATGACGTCACATATTACATCACTCATGACATGGTCAGTGACATCACTGATGACATCACTGATGACATCTTAAATGACATCACTGATGACATCATCCAGTGACTGTGTGTTTCTAAAAAGTTTAAATATGTTTAATATATATGCCAAGGTGTATTGAAGAATGAGTGGGTGTATAAGTGTCTGGATGGATGATTTAGTAGGTGCGTGACTGACTCTATAAGTGAGTGATTAAACGTATCTTACTGAATGCATGGGTTAGTGACTAAACTGTGTGAATGTCAGTATCCGTCTGTCTGTTGCTGTGTAAGTGGCTGCATGGGTTTGTGAATAGCTACATGAGTGTCTATATGAGCTATTGATTGGTTGTCTGAGTATCTGTATGGGTGCCTGAGTGTTTGTGTGGGTGGGGTGTGTGTGACTCTGTGCATAGATGTGTGAGTGGGTGATTCACTGGGTGCATGGTTTCAAGAGTGCATCTGTGATGGACTGTATGGGTGGGTGAGTGTGTGTATGGGTGTGTTAGTGAGTGAATGTATATCTCAGTGGTACATGTGTGAGTAACTACATATGTCAAAGGCAGTATATATGAGTGTTGGAGTATATAAATGGCTATAAGTGAGAGTGTGTGATTGTGAGAGTGGCTGTATGGATGAGTGTGTACTTGTATCACTGATTGTATAAGAGTGTAAGAATGTGCTAGTATTTGTATGAGTAAGTGAGCTGGTGTGTGTATAACTGTATAGGTGAGTAAATGGCAGTGTGATTAATTATTTGCATGACTGACTAGGTGTGTGAGTACCTCTATCAATGAGTGGCGGTGTGTGAGTGTCTATGTAGGTGTATGAGTGCATATGATAGTCCTGTACTGAGTGACCATAAGTATGAGTGACTGTACAGGAGAGTGAGTGGATGTGTGTGTAGACCTAAGAATCAGTGAGTGTGTATATAGTTATTGGTGTTGGAGTGTCTATGGTTTTGACAATGGCAGTCTGTAATTTACAGTGGGTGTATCAAAAGTTATATTAGGGTGTGAGAAGATGCATCAAATTATCACATGGATGATGTCATCAGTGATGTCATTTGAGATGTCATCAGTGATGTCATCAGTGATGTCATCAGTGATGTCACTGACCATGTCATGAGTGATGTAATATGTGACGTCATCAGCAGTGCATTGCGGGGGCGCGAGTTATAGTTAGCTGAACTAACTATAACGGGGGAATTTCATGGGTTTTGTACGAGTGCAATGTCCAACTAACTATAACTTTCCCTAAAACCTATGGTTTTTTCAGTGAATTTCTAAGGTTTTTAAATGCTAATTTCTAACTATAACGTGCCTGAAACCTATGGTTTTTCAGTGAATTTCAAAGGTTTTTTAAATGCTAATTTCTAACTATAACGTGCCTGAAACCTATGGTTTTTTCAGTGAATTTCAAAGGTTTTTTAAATGCTAGTTTCTAACTATGCCTACAGAGGTAGGACATGTGAACAAAGAAGAAAAAACGCACAGAAATAAGCAAAAGAAATGCAGAAAGAAACAACAGAAGTCCACAAAGACGAAGAAAAGTGCAGGAAGAAGCAAAATATGTGCAGAAAGAACCAACAGAGGAGCAGAAAGAGGCCTTGCTCCAAAATCATCCTGTGCCCACAACTTTTTCCGACGTGTACTGGTGGTAACTGACTCTGAGTAACCAGAGCCAGTGCTATGCTAAAACACACTTAGAATACAGCGAAAATACCTACATACACTAGGGAACACTAAGCGTTGGGGTACCCCTGTGATTAGCATGACCTCCTCTGTAAGTCCCTAGTACATAATAGGGCAGGGGATTAAAACTACCTCTTAAAATACGCTACAGGGCGCGTTTGCACAGTGGTGAAGGGAGGGGGCCTGAGGTGACATGTGTGCAAACGCGCCTCGTGGCATGTTTTAGTTGCGGGATTAAGTCCCCTTGAATCCTGAGTGTCCCTGGGGCCCAACTAGCCCCCAGGTACCTACAGTTAGGACCACAGAGCTGAGTTGCAGAGAGGCGTTCCAAGGCCACGCACCTTTTTCACCTCTCTGCAACGCAACTCTGTTGTGCTTACTGAAGGTACCTGGTGGGCTAGTTGGACTCCAGGGACCCTCAGGATTGAAGGGGACTTAATCCCCCAACTTAAAACATGCCACGGGGCCTGTTTGCACACATATCACCTCAAGCCCCGCCCCTCCCTTCACCACTGTGCAAACACGCCCGTGGCGCATTTTGAGTTGGGGGATTAAGTCCCCTGTATCATGAGGGTCCCTGGGGTCCAACTAGCCCACCCTGTACCTCCAGTATGCGCTAGGGAGCTGCGTTGCAGAGAGGTGTTCAGAGGCCACGCCCCTTTTACACCTCTCTTCAACGCAGCTCTGTGGCGCTTTCTGGACGTACCTGGTGGGCTAGTTGGCCCCCCGGGACCCTCAGGATTGAAGAGGATTTAATTCCCCATCTTAAAATGTGCCACGGGGCCTGTTTGCACACATGTCACCTGAAGCCCCGCCCTCTCCCTTCACCACTGTGCAAACGAGCCCCGTGGCGCGTTTTAAGTTGGGGGATTAAGTCCCCTTGAATACTGACGGTCCCTGGAGTCCAACTAGCCCACAATGTACCTCCTAAAAGCACCACAGAGCTGCGTTGCAGAGAGGTGTAAAAAGGGGCATGGCCTCTGTACACCTCTCTGCAACGCAGCTCCCTGGCGCATACTGGAGGTACCTGGTGGGCTAGTTGGCCCCCAGGGACCCCCAGTATTCAAGGGGAATTACTTTCCCTTCTTAAAACGCGCCAGGGGGCGCGTTTGCAGACAGTCTTTTTTTGTTTTGTTTCTTGTTTCTTGTATGGGAGGGGGCTGCGTGGCCCCCTTCCCTCAGCCACTTTTGGCCCCGGGGACCCCATCCCCCGGGGCCTGAGGATTTTCTTTTTTTTTTTTTTAAACGTGAAGGGGGTCACGTGGCTCCCCTTCCCTGGTCCTCTATTGGCCCCGAGGACCCCATGCCCCGGGGCATGCCCTTTTTTTTTTTTTAAACATTTGGAGGGGGGCTGCGTGGCCCCCCTCCTCAGGCCATTTAAGGCCCCGGGGCCGGCCTTTACGTTTTTTTGTTTTTTTTTTATAATCTTTTTGGGGAGGGGGGCTGCGTAGCCCCCCCCCTCCCGGGCCACTAATGGCCCCGGGTACCACATCCCCCGGGGCCTGGCCACTCGTTGGGGACCGTGGGGGGGTCCCCATTCCCCCCACCGTCCCGCCGGCTCCCAGCATCCTGTGGGAGCCGGCATTGCTTTTCCATAAGGGGAGCTGCTGACATGCAGCTCCCCTTATGGAAAAGCAATCTGCTTTGCTTCATTGAAGCGAGAGCAGGTTTCCCTGCTCTCGCTTCAATGAAGCAAAGCAAGTTTGCAATGACAGGATGGGAGCCTTGCGGCTCCCGTCCTGCCATTGTAAACAGCAGTGTCCCGGGGTAGGCATCCCGGGACACTGCAAGAGCCGGCCCTGGAGGGTGGCAGTCCCCAGGGCCACCACAGGCTCCAGGAGTGGGGCCACGCGGCCCCCTCCCAACATCTACTGAGCCCCGGGGAGGTGGTGGTCCCTGGGCTTCGGGTCCGAAACGGACCCCCACATTTGTTTCATTAGTGCCCCGGGAGGTGGCGGTCCTCGAGGCGTGTGGGGGCTGGAGCCCCCACACAGGTAATTTTTTAATAAAAATATAAGCCCGGGGGCGGTCCTCGGGCTTGCAGGGGTGCCCCCGCCAGCATCATTTATATAATGCCCCGGGCGGTGGTGGTCCCCGAGGCTTGGGGGGCCTTAGAAGCCCCCCTATAAAATATAAACCAATCCCCCGCATGCCCCCGGGACTTGGCCCACCCGGGGCAAAATAGTCTCAATGCGCGGGAGACCGCGCTTGATTTTTTCAATCACGGCGGGATCCGCGCACCCTAAGCGCATCCCACCGATTTTTTTTTTTAAATGCTTTTTTCTGCCCAGGGGTCCTTGTGGGACCCCTGAGCAGACCTAGGGGTCAGGGTGTTTCTACCCTGCCCCCTTTTGCGTTTTGCGCACTTGTTTCTGTGCCTCGGTTCTACTGAGGCACAAAATGGCTGCCAACACTTCCTAATTTGGAGTGTTGACAGCCAGTACGCGGCCATAGATATAAATGTGATTTTACTTTTGCTTTTCTCAGGAACTACTGAACGGATTTACACCATTTAAGCAAAAGGCACGACTCTGAACCAAGGGCTACCTTTTGGCAAATTTGGTGTAATTCCGTTCAGCAGTTCGGGCTGTAGCTGCGACTAAAGGTTCCTATGGAACATTGCATGGGGAAAACACGTTTTGGGACCCCCCTTTTTCCTCGGCCCCCACTTGACGAATCACCCCGAGACTTTCAGGATAGGAGCGGACCGGATCGCCCCACGAGTTTTGAAAATTTCACGAAGATTCGTCAACCGGCGCCAAAGTTATTTCAAATAGAATGTTGCATATTTCCTATGGAAAATAGGTCCTAACTATAACTATCTACTGGCGACCGCCAGTAGATAATATATATAATATCTATATATATATATATATATATATATATATATATATATATATATATATATATATATATGGCGGAGGTGCAGGGCAGCTAATAAACACACTTTGCACCAGAAACTCTGGGTCCGTGTTCGTCCTTTCCGGGGAAAATTGGATGTCAGGAGGCGAAGCCAGCAATATATATATATATATATATATATATATATATATATATATATATATATATATATATATATATATATATATATATATATATATATATATATATATATACATATATATATCCGGTGCAGGCAAAGCGGGTGGAATCCAACCCGAAATTAGTTCAAACATCAAAAAGGAAATGCCGCACTCCAGAGATCCATTTTGCAAAGGTTTTAATTCACAACCACTACCACCAGCGCGTTTCATCACAAGGGCTTGTTCACGGTTGGGCAAGTCCTGTTTTCATTTTCATTATATACTGTTATCCCAAATGGCCCCATTATGAGGCGGTGCGAGTGATAGACAATATCCTTGCCTGGATACTTGGTAACCAGTGGCGCACGTCAGCGGAAAGAATTCAGCAAGCAGACAGCCTCTGGACGATCAACTGCATGCCGGCACCCACGCTCTGACTACTGGCTGGCAAAAGCGAACAAGCGGCGTCGGAGGAAACCGCCCGTACGTAAGTAACCACGGGGAAAAGATCGCTGGGGTTCATACAATTTGCTGTTTGAGGATTATTTTGTCTATTTATTATACAACAGAAACCGTAACAGCGGTGGGACGAGACATGCAACACGCATATGTCTCAAAACCGCCAGATACCGGTTTAACAGAAAGTAAACACACAATACCAATACCTTAGGTACATATCGTTCCACAAGCATTTTGAAGTACAACTTTTCATTTATAACCTATTAGACCCTGACTTCTAGCGACCAAATATATTTGAAAGTTAACACAGTATTTTTCCTCTTCTTCTTTGTCATTACAACTTTATTTACACGCACAATGGAGGCAAAAGCAGCAAAACGCCTACAAAAGGCTGAAACTTTATTTACCAAAGACAATAAAGTGAAAGGTGTAGGTATTATAACTAATAGAAATTACAGCACAGACAAGGAGAATAATGTAAAAACCTTATTTTCACAATTGGAACGTCTTCTAAAAAAGGAAATCTCCAAGAGTTGGGAGATAATTACGATGGAGAAATAAGTAGAGCTGGATAGGGTGCCAAGAGGTCTGAGAATCTTCACCCTCCCTAACCACCCGACACAAGACCAGAAATGTTAGAGGAATGGGGCAACAAAAACATGCAATGTTCCAGAAACATGATGTTGATCATAATCAAATATGCCAAGAGAGATATAGAAGACATTCATAAAACCATCAATATAATAGAAACCCAAATCCAATCCTTAAAGACAGATGAAGAAATAACACAACTGAGAAAAGAAATGGAACAAAGATTGGACAAGCATGAAAATGAAGTTGAGGAAAGGAAGCAACGAAAATTCAGAAGAAACGAAAGAGATTATGAAATTGGCACGATTCTGACATTCGCGAAAAGATTTGATTCACTTAAGCAACAAATAAAGAATCAAAAAATAACTGCCAATGAATCCGACACTACAATCAGCGAATCAGATACAGATGCATGTGAAGGTGAACCTACCACAACAGGAACCCGCAAAACCACTTTTTTAGAGGAAATGAAATTGTTGTATATAGATCAGAGACCGGGAAGAGGCAGAGGGAGAGGTCATGGAAGGGGACAAGCAAAGGCAAGATCACAAAGTCGTACCAGAAATGAAAAACCAGGAGAGGTTGTGGCAAAAGGAGACAAATATTCTCTGCGCAAACGACAGAAAAAGTAGTCAAAACAACAACACAAGAAACTCTTATCATTAATTTATCAAACATACAACTGAGTCAAGATCAAATCAACCTTTTAAACAAAGGCCTAACTTTCTGCCCTGAAAATCACAATGACTTTACGGAAACGAAAATTGACATATTTAAATGCATTCTGAAGCTAAAACTTGCGAAATTCTTTGCTAAGCAAGCAAGCAATAAAAATATTCCAAAACAAGCCAAACCTTCTGAAACAGATCTCATCATACAACAAATACCGGACGTAATTGAAGTCTATGAATTAATGATGAACTTGGAAGACAATGAAATTACAACCAGCCAAGTCCTCAATAATTTGGAAATTAATACCTGTGGGCACGAATATATAAAAGAAAATCTACATTCTGCCCAAGCCTAGCACCAGGCAATCGAATTGACACATATCATGAATTGGTCATATCAGATCTAGAAAAAATGAAAAATCAAAATCACAATAAAAGTGAAAATCTGACAAAGGGTGAGAGAAAAGCATTGGAAGAGCTTATCAAGGATGAATCCATAGAAATAAAACCTGCAGATAAGGGAGGAAATATAGTCATCATGGAAAGATCCCAATACATTAAAGAAGCGAAAAGATAACTGAATGATGCTAGTAATTATAAGAAACTCAAAATCAATCTCATCAATGAACTAACCATAACCTTTAATCAGAAATTAAAAGTCTGGTTTGATGAAGGCATCATAAATGATGAAGAAGCTACGTTTCTAAAAAATGAAAATCCCATCATTCCTACAATATATTTCCTCCCTAAGGTACACAAAACATTGGTAAACCCACCATGCAGGCCAATCATCTCCTGTTGTGGGTCACTGTATTAAAATCTCTCTGTATACATAGATCACTTCATAGCACCTATAGTTATGACACTTAGGGCCAGACGTATCAAGGTTTTTACCGGTCGCAAATGGGGCGATTAGTAGAATCGGCCCGTTTGCGAACAGTAAAAAGCCTTTTGGGATGTATTATCCCAAAAAGCATTCACAAAATAGGTAATCGCAATTTTTTGGATTACCTATTTTGCAAATGCAGTTAGGAAATCGCAATTTACAATTCCCTAAATGCAATGCAAGAAGCATTCTCAGAATGCGACTTTGCATTAAGGAATCACAAATGACCACCACCTTCAAATTGGTGGTAATTTGCAAATCCTTAGAAAAATGCACAAATTTGCATTTTTCCCAGTGCCATGTGGCGCGTACTCGGATTCACACTAAGGGCGACGTCCGAAGACTTTCTCTTCAATCATTACGAATCAGAGATTGCTTAACACACTTGGACCATTTGGATATACGCAAGACTTTAGTGGACGTCGCAAGAAACAGAACCCCTTGTGGGTTGGAAGTATCACCACAATAGAAAGAAATACATGCAAAGAACATAGCCTTGATAAAGTCGCGGGACGATTTCCCTTGTAAAAGCGACGAAACACGTGTCGGCTGTTTTGAAGATCTAAGGAGTAAAGAAAAAGAACAAGAATGTACTTTTCTGTGTAGAATTTTGTGCTCACATCTTGCACCTTTTTGATAATTACTGTGACTTTATTTTGTGTGCTGAGGCTTTTCTATTATATGTTTAAGTTAGCTTAGGCTACCGCTTTGGGGAGTCTGGTGTTTCTCCTCTCCTTGCAGCACCAAGAAGAAGATAGGCATTTTCTTATCAATATCTGTGTTACTCTCCTGAGTGGCGCCATATTCCTAAAACAATACCACTGCTCAGTAGTAATATGTTATAGGGTGGCTCTAAAAAGAGCCCTTGTTTTTATTATGATTTTGTTATAGCTACATGTAAGTGCGGATGCAGAGCTTTAGGTTGTTGAGAACGACTCTGTTTCCTTGATCTGTGAAGTGTACTCCATCACTTCTGTAGATGTCATCCATATCAAAACGTAGATTGCTTTTATAGATGGAGCCCATTCTATGGTCTCTGAGGTAAGCAGAAACAGCTTTATTGACATTTTTTCTAACTTTCTCAATCTGTGGACAGAATTGATTTGACCACTTCCATTTCTGTCTTTGGCATATATTAGAGTATACAAAGACAGTTTGAGGCAAAAGCAACATCAATTGTGCAAAGGTGTCCTTCATTAGCATTTCCAGACCTACCCCAGTCAATGTGCTTAGGTCATTGCCACCACAGTGCACAATCATGAGGTCAGGGGGTTGGAGATGCAGAAAGTTTTTAACCAAAGGCATCAATTGGTGCCACTTTAATCCTCTCTGTGCAATCCATTTAATATCCACATTTTGCAAAGCTAAGTCTTTGTCAATACCTCTGCATTCAGCATATCGTTTGCACCAGAAAACATAGCTGTGTCCAGCAATCCATACTGTAAGCATCTTGAAGGGATTTTCTGGAAGTAATGAAAAGATGTCTGTAGCTGAGGTAGTCAGTTGGTAGAATGAGAGGTATCTAAAATGGTGGAAAAGATGCAGTATTTAAAAAAAGTAGAGAATTGATTGGCTGTTTAAGAAGATTGTACTCTCAAAAATAGGGTGCATGTTATTTTTTTTAAAAGCATGTTCCTTATTGGTTAGCAGAAAATGCTTGAAAGGTACAGTAGATAGGATAAGGAGATATTTTGCAAACGTCAACCACACCTGCTGTTTGCATTTGTAACCTTTTGTGCTGGATTTGAAAATATGGTGAACTTGTGACCTGTAAGTTCAGTTGAATGTTCCATGAACTGTTACTATGGAAATTGGCATTAAGCAGAATGGGGGAAGGGTTGGAACTTTGCTGTGGACTTAAAATGTGAAATTGTAATTTATATATAGGTGATATGTTATTAAAGTATAATTTCCTAAGCCAGTACTATCTTTAGAAGTGGTGTGTTGTTAAAAAAAAATGGTATTTTTATTTGTAATATATTTTTGAACTCCCGTATGGATTCGCTGTTCGATCGAGATGGTGCACGGTGGATTCCAGAACCAGTTTGGGCAGTTTTAGAAGTCAGTTGGTAAGGGTTCATATGTTTAACCAATAGAAATGTGTTTTATAATTTGAAATAATGTAGGAAGCAATGTGATTTGTTACTTACATGTATTTGTGTGGAGAAAGAGAGGGACAGTTTGCCATTACTGGTTTTACTTTGCTGAGAGTGGTGCATTACATTGATTGGGTGCATTATAAAATCTTTTATGAGTTTGTGATATTTAAAATTCTACACAGCGATTTGGAAGGTGAGTTATAAATTTGTGAGGTGTATTATGTATTAGGTTTACTTTTAATCTTTAAAAATTATTGATAAACTGTGTTGTTTGAAATATATTATTAAATGTAGAGATGTGTATTGTAGTTTGTTTTATTCTAGTTAAATGATGTTTGAAATAGATTTTGTATAGTCATGTGTATATTGGAAGATGGATTAGTGATTATGGTAGTTTGTTTTATTGTGTCAATATGTAGATTTGTAGTATGCCGCATAATTTTAGGTGTTGCTTTAAAAGTGGAGGTGGAGTGTGTCAAGTTTTAAGGTGAGCATGGACTTCTGTCTCGAATGTGTGTCTCTACTTGTGTATTTATTTTGTTATGTCTTATACATTTGAAGGTGCATGATGTATAACAAAGAGGTGTTGTTGCTTTTTATGTGGTAGGTTCAAGATTGTGAGTAGTAGTAGAATGGTGAAGATGTAGGATAATAGTGTGCTTTAAAAGATGTTGACATAAGGCATTAGTGGTTAGGCTTCTTTTTTAAGTTTGTAGAGAGGTACAGTTGAATTATGCCACATAATTTTGGGTGTTTGCTTGAAATTGGAAGTTTGTTCTGTGAATTTTTAAGGTTTGGATAGTGTTATGCTACAGACATATTCATGTATGCTTTTAGGAATATGGTGAGACATTTAGTAAAGACATGTGAAGGGTTCCTGCTTTGTAGTTGGGTAGGTGTAACATTATAAGTTGTTGTAGAAGGGTAAATCAGCAGCCAAAAGAGAGGTTTGATATATGTTTGTAGAGATTTTAATTATTAGAGTAATTTGTATGATGTCTGAAAAGGTATATTTCACATATACCGCATAATTTTCAGTGTATGTTTGAAAATTGAAGTGTAGTCTCTGAAGTTTTGAGCTGTGAATGGTGTTGTGACTGAGATATGATTCTACTAGCACATATATTATGGTATGTGTTATGTGTCTGAAGATGATAGATGTATAAAACACAGGTATACATGTATCTGTATATTACTTTTATATATGATGCTGCTAGCAAAAGGTACAGACATATGCATACATGCTTTTAGAAATATGGGGAGTCTTTCATCAAGGTTAAGTGAAGGGTTGCTTTGCTGTTAGCTATGCTCAATACCAGATTAGTACTAGAAAAGTAAAGCAGTAGTAGTAGAAAAGTGATGCTTAAGATATGTTGGGAGAGGAATTATTGATTATGGTGCTTTATAAGAGTCTGTGTAAAAGTTCACTTGAAATTTGCCGCATAAATCTAGGTATGTTTCAAATGTTAAGCGTAGTCTGTCAAGTTTTAAGGCCTTTATGGTCTTGTGAGAGTGGTTATGTTTCTACTTGCACATGTGTTCTAATATGTGTAATGCTTTTGGCAATAGGTATAGATAGATGCATGCTTGCTTTTAGGAATATGGTTAGAGTTATGGTAGAAACATGTGGTAGGTTGCTACTTTATGTTTGACTAGGTCTAATATTTTAGAATGGTGACTCTGTAGAATAAAACTGAGTTTAAAGACATGTTGGCAGAAGGGATTACTGATTAGGCTACTTTCTATAAGTTTGGGGAAAGGTACACTTGAAATACATTTCAGAAATGTAGGTGTGTCTTTGTATGTAAAGTTCAGTCGATTTGTTTATTTCTGTTATATATGATGATGATTTCAAAAGGTAGACATATATGCATGTTTAGTTTTAGGAATATGGTGAGATTTATAACAGAGTCATGTGTAGCTTTTATACTTTATTTTGAGTATGTTCAGCACCCTGAGTAGTTTTAGAATTGTGAGGCTGCAGTACAAAAGTGTACACCATGTCATAGACCTACTTTTTGAGCTGCAGTTTCAGTATTCTGCTACTACTTAGAATGTTGTTCTCCTCTAATCACTCAGGCACTACTGTAGTACTACTCCAATCACTCAGGCAGTACACATGCACTTATACAATTACTCAGGCACTTCCTATGTACTCCTGTAATCTCCCAGATATTATCCCTGCAATCATGGAATCACTAGGCATTACCTATGTACTCTTTTAATCCCACAGGCAAACTCCTGCAATCATGCAATCACCAATGTTTTAGTTATACACTGGTTTAATTATGCAGGCACTAGCCTTGCACTCTTCCAATCACCCTGTCAGGATCTATGCACTCCTCCAATCACTTTGCCAGTGTCCATGCACTTATAAGATCTCCTTGGGATTACCTTTGCACTCTTTTATTCAATGAGTCACTACCACAGTATTACTGCGAAAACCGAGGCAGTACTGATGCACTTGTAAAATTAACCAGGCTCTTTCTATGTACTCCTGTAGTCCCCCAGATATTACTTGTGAACTCATGTAATCACCAATGCATTAGCTATAAACTGGTTCAGTCACCCAGGGAATACCCTTGCGCTTTTTCAATCACGCACGCACTAATCTTGTACTTATGTAATCACTCAGCCAGTGCTCATGCTATTATATAATCACACAGGTACTACCTTTGCACTCCTTTATTCACTCAGGCACTACCTCAGTAGTGCTGCAATCAACTAAGAAGTACCCATGCACTTATAAAATCACCCAGTGACTTTCTATATAGTCATGTAAATCTCCAGATATTACCCCTGTAGTATTGCAATCACCCAGGCGTTACCTATGTACTCCTTTAATCCACCAGACGTTACCTCTGTACTCATGCAATCACCAATGCATTAGCTATACAGTGCTTCAATCACCCTGGCACTAGCTTTGCACTCTTTCAATCACGCACGCACTACTCTTGTACTTATGTAATCACTCAACCAGTACTCATGCACTTATAAAATCATCCAGGCACTTCCTTTGCACTTCTGTAATCACTCAGGCACTACGTTAGTACTGGTATAATCATCCAGGCAGAACTAATGGACTTATAAAATCACCCATTTGCTTCATATGTACTCTTGTAATCCCCCCGATATTATCTCTGCAGTCATGCAATCATCCAGGCACTAGTTATGTACTACCCCTGCATTCATGTACCTATGCACTCATGTAATAACCCAGGTACTACTCAATGAGTCATCTATACGTTTAGGTGCTATTCATCCACTTATCCATGCACTCAATGTTTATGTGTGCACTCATGCAATTAGCCAGTCACTATCTATGTTGTCCTGCAATTACCCAGTGACTACCTTTGGAATCATACAATCACCAAAGCACTACGCATGGAGTTATGCATTCACTGAAGCAGATCTATTACATGTCTCAGTTTCTAGATTTCACTATATTCCAGAACTATTGTATATATATTTGTTTTAGATCTGATGATGATTTGAAAAGGTAGAGACATTTGTATGCATGCTTTTAACAATATGGAGGGACTTATGGTTCAGTTATGTAATAGTCTGCTGCTTTATATTTGGCTAGGCCCAACACTCATGCAGTTATAAAAACACCCAAGTACTACCCATGCAGTCTTCCAATGATCCAGGCAGTACATATGCAGTGATACAATCACCCAGGCATTACCTCTGTACTCATGCAAACATCCAGGCACTACCTATACTCTTGTGGAATCACCCAGGCACTACCTCAGAAGTCCTGCAATCATTGAAGAAGTAGCCATGCAGTTTTAAAATCACCCAGTTACTTCCTATGTAGTCATGTAAATCCCCAGATATTACCCCTGTAGTCATGCAGTCACCTAGGCATTACATATGTACTGCTTTAATCCCCCAGACGTTACCTCTGTACTCATGCAATCAGCAATGCATTAGCTTTACAGTGCTTCAATCGCCCATGCACTATCCTTGCACCCTTTCAATCATGGAGGCAGTACTTTTGTACTTATGTAATCACTCAGGCAATACTCATGCATTTATAAAATCACTGAAGCACTACCTTTGCACTCCTGTAATCAGTCAGGCAGTACTTTAGTACTTCTGTAATCAGCCAGGCAGTACTCATGGATTTATAAAATGACCAACTCACTTCCTATGTACTCCAATAATCCCCCAGATATTACTCCTGCAGTCATGCAATCATCCAGGCACTAGTTATGTACTACCTCTGCAGTTATAGAAGCATGCAGTTTCTACCTACGCACTCATGTAATAATCCAGGCACTACTGTTGCAGTCATATAATCACCCAGGCTCTACTGTTGCACTCATCTATTCACCTAGGCACTTTTAAGCGAGTCATGAAAGCCTTCAGGTGCTATTTATACACTTATCCGTGCACTAAACCTTTATCTGTGCACTCATGTAATTAGTCAGTCACTCTCCATCTTCTCCTGTAATTTCCCAGCGAGTACCTTTGGAGTCATACAATCACCCAAGCACTACCCATGGAGTTTTGCAATCACTCTGGCAGATCTATTACATGCCTCAGTTTCTAGGTTTCAATATATTTTAGTAATATTGTATATATATATTTCTTTTAAATATGATGATGATTTTAAAAGGTAGAGACATATATATGCATGCTTGTAATGATATATTGAGACTTATGGTTGAGTCATGTTATAGTCTGCTGTTTTATATTTGGCTAGGCCCAACACTCATGCAGTTATAAAAACACCCAAGTACTACCCATTCAGTCTTCCAATGATCCAGGCAGAACATATGCACTGATGGAATCAACCAGGCATTACCCCTACACTCATGCAATCACCCAGGCACTAGCTATGTGCTCATACAATCACCAAGTTATTACCAATGCAGTCTTTGATTCATGTAGCCAGTACTCATGCACTTATATAATCACTCAGGCACTAACGTTGTACTTTTTCAATCACAGAGGCACTAGCCTTGTACTTATGTAATTACTTAGCCAGTACTCATGGTATTATTAAATCACCCAGGCGCTTCCTTTGCACTCATTTATTCACTCAGTACGGCCAAGAGAAGTGCCACGATATGCAGACCAATGCAGCAGCATGTCTGAATGAGGAACATAGGAAAGCGCCCATGTCCACCCCGGGGGAGTCCATCACCAACACAAGTCAGTGCCAACCCGCGTTGGTTGTCCGCGCATGGATCAGGAGTCCAGGCCAATGCAGCCATGTCCACTGTCGCCTTGGGACATGTGAACAGATTCCCAACATGCAACCAGGCGTCGGGACACGTGCAATGGGTCACATTCAGTTGTGGCTGCAGATACCTTGTCACTCGTCCATGAACGCGAGTGCAGCAGCGTAGGCCAACATCTCCAACGAGAGACCGTTCTCCACCACATCTGACATGTCGTCGACTAATCCATCAGCTGACCCGGACAGATGTGCTGACTCCAACCCCTGGCCCCAATGTCCACCAAAGCCCAATCAGGTAGCGGCTCAATGTGCTCACTGCACACGACGACTCGTGCAATCTCCCGGTCCAGTTGCCAGCATGCATGCCAAACATCCATGCATCCATAAACGGGCATCACGGTGACACTCCTGGTCATGGGCCAACAGGGGGTGGACACACACGTCGAAATCCAGGTCAGCTACAGTCACGTTGGAGAGGCACACATCCATGGTCCACTCGAATATGCACGAGCGACAATGCAACACAGGCTGAACGCAGGTGACGTTCGCAAGGCGGAAGCTCAGCCGGTAACTGATCCGAAGCACTGCCAACTGCAGTGCCCCCAGTATATGCAGCAGACGTGCACGGTACAGGTCCACGTGACTGGAGTCGAGCATGTGTCCGGGATGGTCTGCCATTGCGTCAGTGGCTCTGCTTGAAGCGGCACTGGCTTGCCTTGCGCCAGTCCTGTGGATGAAATGGCACAGCTCGGAGCAATGAGCAGTGCCTGTGGCCAATGGGTGCAGGCCTGGGGTGGGGTGGGAGTACGTGTGAAGGCCATCTCACGCACGCTAACTACGACCAAGGACTTCTGCGTGTGGGATGTGTACACATTGGTCTCACATCGGGCAGTGCGTAGTGTGGGAGTCGCAAGTAAGTGCTATCGTATCTGTCAGGGGGTGCTGGCCACATGCAAGTCCCGCCTCGGAGCTGCAGATGTGCCACCCCTGATAGTACAGACAAAGGACCCTTCATCCCTACAGTAACTTCACCATCTGCAAGCATTCAGGAGATGTACAGAGGCCTGTCGTGGGTGTGGTGGGATGTCTGCGACCCTGGGAATCATGGATGATATGCCCAGCATGTGGCACATGAGCGGCCTCACTGTGTGTTACGTTGCCTCACAGCTGCTCCTCCCTCCCACGAGCCCCCACACTTGTGTGCGCTGCGCGGTTGTATCACGTCTCACGTGCACTCCTACGGCACACCATTGTCATGCCTGTCCGCGCATGTCCAGTGGCATGCCAACAACACCGTGATGCTGGCCTTTGAAGGTGTGCGGCCATGTGAGTGTAGGCCAATGGTCCGGAAAGGGCGGACACAGGTGTACAGTCCATGGCTGGCTGTGATCGCGCTGCGAATGAGGCTAGGCAACTGACTCATGCATCCGCAGGACTCATACACATAACACCTGGCATGCATGTGCCAAGACCCCGAGCGGTCTTGCGCTTCTACATTTCCCCATACATGCAGGCCCGCCCTCCTGGTGCATGCTACATTGCAACATCGACTACTGTGGCCCTGGTGGCGACAACACCCCAACACCCAAACACAGAGACACATTTACCGCACATCCTGCCCAAGGCCAGGTCCGAGCCACGCCCTGCTCCCCCTGCCGAATCAGCACATCCCTGCGCTGACCTGACATACGCCGGACCAGCACACGCCGCTTGTGCATGCAGTGGGGGCAGGCGAAGCTACATGTCCAGGGTCACTGCCAACGCTGAGGTGACATGGTATCGTCCGCTGAAGACAGCACACTGTGATGTTCCTGGGCCCGTGCCCATCATGCTGACACAATGAACACACGGACACACTTGCTCAGATGGTGTGAATGGCTACGGGCACGTGCGCCCGGCCACATTTATTAGCAGGCACACATATCGAGTGACACCTGTGTTGGATGTGTGTGGGGTGTGTGCACACCAGCCGGCAAGGGCTGCCTGGTGCAGTCAGAAATCGACAACAGTGTACATCTTAAAGGACACAACCATTCAACCATAAAGGCCCCATGACTTGTGCTGCACAGAGTTAGTGGCCCCAAATGCACAGCGTCCTGCACGGGCCTACCGCCACGGGCCGCTGACTTGCGGGGCACTGGGGCAGGGTCACGAGAGCAGAGCAGGTTCCCGTAGATGACAAAGGGGCTTGTCGCGGAGTGTCTCGGTGGACAGTGGAAGGTGTACCCCCAGGGTATGATGCAGAGGGCAGAACCACGCTGAAACAGTCACTATGGTGGAGATGAATGGAACAGACACATGTCGGACACCAAGTCATCTCCAGCCAGATGAAGATGCAGAAAACCACCAGGCCATGGACTCAGATGCCACCAAAGTCCAACCAGAAAGTGCCCATGACTCATTGCGCACAGAGTTAGTGGCACCAGTGCTGTTAGGGGATGCTGCCTGCGATGAGGCGTGTCCAATGGTGTGGACTCCTCCACATCTTACCCAAGACACAGTTCCACATGTGTGACCTACTGGACCGCAGTGTAGGCCTGAGGCAGCGGTCAGCATGGGCCATTCACCCAGTGTCGCCGGCTTAGGTTGGATGGCCCCACCGGCCTGCGTAGTTCAGGTTCAGTGGCACCACGGGACGCAGACTTGCGGTGAACAGGGTGGATGGCACCAGGTCAGTTGCTGATAGTGTTCGATCACCCCCGTGACTCTGATCTGGCTTTCCTCCGGACTGAGCTGCAACTTCCTCTTACTCCTCTCCATGCGTTCACTGGTGTGGACTCTGCCATTCATGATTCGCGACTAAGTGCTGGATGTGGGAACTACTGGTCTGCAGGGTAGGCCTGAGCCCTCATCCACATGTCGCCGGCTTGCGTTGAACAGGGTTAGTGGCACCACGTGTCGCCGGCTTGCGTTGAACAGGGTTAGTGGCACCACGTGTCGTCGGCTTGCGTTGAACAGGGTTAGTGGCACCACGTGTCCCCGGCTTGCGTTGAACAGGGTTAGTGGCACCACGTGTCGCTGGCTTGCGTTGAACAGGGTTAGTGGCACCACATGTCGCAGGCCTGCAATATGGAATAATGCCTCACTGATCGAAGGGAGTCTGGTGCTGTGGCCGCTGCCACGGACTTGGGGTCACTGCCATTAAAGACTCAGGACACAGTTCCATATGTGGGACCTACTGGAGCGCAGTGTAGGCCTGAGCCCTCATCCACGTGTCGCCGGCTTGCGTTGCACAGGGTTAGTGGAACCACGTGTCGCAGGCCTGCGATATGGAATTATGCCTCACTGATCGAAGGGAGTCTGGTGCTGTGGTCGCTGCCACGGACTTGGGGTCACTGCCATTCAGGACTCAGGACACAGTTCCACATGTTGGACCTAATGGGACGAAGAGGACACCGGTGGAGTATGGAAATGAGAAAGGAGTAATGTGGGCCAGCGTCGGGGGGGCCAGCGATGGTCTGTGGAGGCTGCAGATGTCGCGGGACTGGTGCTTGGAGCTTGCACCGGCACGTGGTGGGCCCTCTTTGACACACGCCGGTGTAGGCAGGTGAGCAGAGCCTCGTTGGTGCGCTGGGGCAGGCATGACGGGTTTGGGGACCAGCGGCCCGGGGTGCAGCAGGCGCACAGGGACGCAGGCCCCGCCGCGCTCCGCGCAGGACTCGTGGCGGGCTGAAAGGTGCCGCCCTGGCAGACGCGTTGTCCATTCTGAATGAGAACCACGCCCAGTGCGACGGGCCTTTTTGTTCACACCCCTATGCAGGCCTGGCATACGCAGGTCCAACCCACTACGCACGCGCATGCAGGGGGGGACGTAACGTGTGACATTTCCGCATCCTGCCCCACAGCCTGTGGGGACATGGTAGCGTCCACTGGCCACTACACTCCATGCACCAGCAGTTGATCTCCACATGGCCATTTCCGTGGTTTGCACTCTGTGGTCTGTCCGGCACCTCCACGCCACACCTGGCATTGGGTAGGTTCACATTCCTTAGTCACTTGCCGCTCTCACACATGCCTGCTCCATGCCTCACCTCACATCCTGCTATTGTGTGTCTGTGGTGCCATGCCATGGCTGGGTTGTGGGCATGGCCAGGCCAAATTCCCAATGGAGTCGTGTTGTCGTGTCTGGTCGGTTGGCATGTTGTGTGTCATGTTGAATGTAGTTGTGCTGCGTGCCAGTGTCGTGAGTTGCATGACTGTGGGCTGGAGGTGTGTGGTGTGTTAATTTTGGACTTACCAACGGGCACTGCATTTCCATGGGTGCCGTCCTGGGAGCGCTGGGTGATGATGGACTGTCGGGAGATGTGAGAATCATGCACTCTGCCTGGGGAGTTGGCCACAACATTGTTGAGGAGTCCCGGGCAGTCCACTATTGCCTGCACATTCATGGTATGCGTGTGCTTTCTGTTGTGGTTGTTATGTGCAGTGTTGGTAGGGGGCACGAGGGGTACATGTGTGCAGTTGATTGGCCCTGACACTTGAGGGAATCCAGCTATGGCATAGGGGCCTTGCTTGGTCTCCAGCTGCTGCTGCGCAGTGTGGGTGAAGTGGAGGTGCTGGGGTACCAGGCTGTTGTTGGCATCCAGGACAGGTGTGATGACCTTGGATGGGGCTGGCTGTGTGACTCCGCCGACTCTGGCAGTTGTGGGTTGGATGGTACCAGAGGCCGACATGTGCTGCGCAGCCGGCAGCTTTGTCTGCGGAGGGATGTTGGTTGTCCGCTGGGTTGGTACTGTCAGCAGGTGGGGGATGTGGGTCAGGATGCGGGGGATGGTAGTCCTTTTGGGCCTGTAGTGGGCAATGTCGTCCTCTGGCGTTGGGTTTGGGCGGCAGGTGCGTTTCAGGTGGGTTCGCTGTCTTTGTGTACGCTGCCTCTGTGGTGCTCCCGGGGGGGGGGGCGGTATGGGTCCTGGGGGTGGTGGCGGGCATGGGGTGGGGTGGGGTGGGGTGGGGTGGGTGGGGGTGGGGGTGGGTGTTGTGGCCCTCATGTGTCTCGGAGCTGCATGATCATTGGCTCCATGGCATCTGTGGGTCTTCAGATGTGGCTCTTGGCTGGGCTCCCTTTCATGCTGCAGGTAGTCGTCCTGATTAACACCAGCAAAAGGCAGGTGTTAAATCCCTGCTGCTACCGCAGCTTATCGCCTGTTTTTAGTTCGCATCGCAGATCTGGCAGTTTGTTGTGAAAGTGGTGTTGTGGTTTTTTCGTGTGTTTTTGCACGGGAATGCCTACTCTGCATCTCATTAGGGTTAGTTGGTGGTGTCCACCGTGGAGATAAATTTTGGGGCAGTTGTTGCGGGAATACTGGCGATGTCTGCAGTTTGCACCTGCTTGTGAATGGGGTGTTAAATCTATCTCCACTTTTGATGGGTAAAGGTGGAGATAAATCGGTGGTAGGTCCTTGTGAATATGCCCCATGGACTTATAAAATCACCAACTCACTTCCTATGTACTCCAATAATCCCCAGATATTACTCCAGCAGTCATGCAATCATCCAGGCACTAGTTATGTACTACCTCTGCAGTTATAGAATCATCTAGTTTTTACCTATGCACTTATGTAATAATCCAGGCACTACTGTTGCAGTCATATAATCACCCAGGCTCTAGTGTTGCACTCATCTATTCACTTAGGCACTTTTTAGCGAGTCATGTAAGCCTTCAGGTGCTATTTATTCTCTTATCCATGCACTAAAACTTTATCTGTGCACTCATGAAATTAGTCAGTCACTCTCCATGTTCTCCTGTAATTACCCAGCGAGTACCTTTGGAGTCATACAATCACCCAAGCACTGCCCATTGAGTTTTGCAATCACTCAGGCAGATCTATTACATGTTTCAGTTTCTAGGTTTCACTTTATTTTAGAAATATTGTATATATATATTTCTTTTAGATATGATGATGATTTTAAAAGATAGAGACATATGTATGCATGCTTTTAATGATATAGTGAGACTTATGTTTGAGTCATGTAATAGTCTGCTGTTTTATATTTGGCTAGGCCCAACACTCATGCAGTTATAAAAACACCCAAGTAGTACCCATTCAGTCTTCCAATGATCCAGGCAGAACATATGCACTGATGGAATCACCCAGGCATTACCCCTGCACTCATGCAATCACCCAGGCATTAGCTATGCACTCATGCAATCACCAAGATATTACTCATGCAGTCTTTGAATCATGCAGCCAATACTCATGCACTTATATAATCACTCAGGCACTAACGTTGTACTCTTTCAATCACAGAGGCACTAGCCTTGTACTTAGGTAATCACTTAGCCAGTACTCATGGTATTATTAAATCACCCAGGCACTTCCTTTGCACTTATTTATTCACTCAGGTGTTACGTCAGTAGTCCTGCGATCACCTTAGAAGTACCCATGCTCTTATAAAATCACCCAGTCACTTTCTATGTAGACATGTAAATCCCCAGATATTACTCTTGTAGTCATGCAATCACCCAGGCGTTACGTATGTACACTTTTAATCCTCTGTACGTTACCTTTGTACTCATGCAATCACCTAAGCATTAGCTATACAGTGCTTCAATCAGCCAGGCACTATCTTGCACTCTTTCAATGACGCAGGCACTACTCTTGTACTTATGTAATCACTCAGCCAGTACTCATGCACTTATAAAACCACCCACGTACTACGTTTGTACTTCTGTAATCACTCAGGCAGTACTTTAGAACTCCTGTAATCACCCAGGCAGTTCTCATGGACTTATAAAATCACCCACTCACTTCCTATGTAGTCTAATAATCCCGTAGATAATACTCCTCCAGTCATGCAATTACCCAGGCACTAGTTATGTACTACTCCTGCAGTTATGCAATGATGCAGGCTGTACCTATGCACTCATGTAATACCCAGGCTCTACCCTTGCAGTCGTAGAATGACCCAGATCCTACTGTTGCACTCATCTATTCACTTACACACTACTCAATGAGTTATCTATATCTTTAGGTGCTATTTATACACTTATTCATATACTCAATGTGTGTGTGCGCACTCATGCAATTAGCTAGTCACTATCCATCTTCTTTTACAACTATCCAGTGACTACCCTTCAACTCATTCAATCACCCAAGCAGTACTCATGAAGTAATGCAATCACTCAGGCAGATCTATTACATATTTCAGTTGTAGATTTCACTATATTCCAGAAATATTGTATATATATTTCTTTTACATATGATGATGATTTGAAAAGGTGGAGATGTATGTATGCATGCTTTTAACAATATGGAGATACTTATGGTTCAGTCATGTAATAGTCTGCTGCTTTATATTTGGCTAGGCCCAACACTCATACAGTTATAAAAAAAAACAAATACTATCTATGCAGTCTTCGAATGATGCAAGTACTACATATGCAGTGCTGTAATCTCTCAGGCATTAGTCCTGTACGCATGCAATCATCAAGGCACTACCTATGCACTCCTTTATTCATAAAGGCACTACTTCAGTAGTCTTGCAATAATCCAAGAAGTACACATGCAGTTATAAAATCATCTAGTTACTTCCTATGTAGTCATGTAAATCCCGGATATTACCTCTGTAGTCATGTAGTCAGCTAGGCGTTACGTATGTACTCCTTTAATCCCTCAGACATTACCTCTGTACTCATGCAATCACCAATGCATTAGGTATACAGTGCTTCAATCACCCAGGCACTATCCTTGCACTCTTTCAATCATGCAGGCACTACTCTTGTAGTTATGTAATCACTGAGCCAGTACTCATGCACTTTTAAAACCACCCACGCACTACGTTTGCACTCTTGTAATCACTCAGGCAGTACTTTAGTACTTCTGTAATCACCCAGGTAGTTCTCATGGACTTATAAAATCACCCACTCACTTCCTATGTACTCTAATAATCCCCTAGATAATACCCCTGTAGTCATAGAATCACCCAGGCACTACTTATGTATTTCCTTTGCAGTCATAGAATCATGCAGTTTCTACCTATGGACTCATGTAATAACCCAGGCACTACCATTGCAGTCATATAATCACCCAGACTCTACCTTTGCAGTGATCTATTCACCTAGGCACTTCTTATTGAGTCATCTATGGCTTTAGGTGCTATTTATACACTTATCCATGCACTAAACCTTTATCTGTGCACTCATGTAATTAGTGAGTCACTATCTATCTTCTCCTGTAATTACCCAGTGAGTACCTTTGGAGTCATACAATCACCCAAGCACTACCCATGGAGTTTTGGAATCACTCAGGCAGATCTATTAAATGTCTCTGTTTCTAGGTTTCACTATATTTTAGAAATATTGTATAAATATTTCATTTAGATGTGATGTTGATTTGAAAAGGTAGAGATATATGTATGCATGCTTTTAACGATATAGAGAGACCTATGGTTGAGTCATGTAATAGTCTGCTGCTTTATATTTGGCTAGGCCCAATACTCATGCAGTTATAAAAACACCCAAGTACTACCCTTTCAGTCTTCAAATGATTCAGTCACTACATATACACTGGTGTAATCACTCAGGCTTTACTCCTGCACTCATGCAAACATTCAGGCACTATGTATACACTCATGCAATCACCAAGGTATTACCCATGCACTCTTTGAATCATGTAGCCACTACTCATGAGCTTATATAATCACTCAGGCACTAACGTTGCACTCCTTCTATCACAGAGGCGCTACACTTGTGCTTATGTAATCACTCAGCCAGTAGTCATACTGTTATGAAATCACCCAGGCAGTACATTTGCACTCCTTTATTCACTCAGACACTACCTCATTACTCCTGCAATCACTGAAGCAGTACTCATACACTCATAAAATCACTCACTCACTTCCTATGTACTCCAGTAATCCCCAGATATTACCCCTGTAGTCATAGAATCACCCAGGCACTACTCAATGTATTTCTTTATTTATAGATGACAATATTTGTTTATAATTATTTTAATAATATTGAATATTTTTTTGAAAGATAATAAACTTTTCCTTTTTTAGAAATTCTCCATAATTATTGAGAAATATTCAGTATGACAAGAAAAGTTGAAAAGACAACAAAGAAAACAGAACTATTTAAAGGAGAGAGAAAATCAGAAAGTAGATGAAGTACAACATGTGACATTAAAGAAAAAGTCTTCTGATAAGAGAACAAAAGAATTTGTTAAAAGTCTTTTAAAAAATCTAAAAGATTTTGAAAATGGTGAAAAGAGAAAGAAAAGTACTACAAGCAATCAGAAGGAAAAGAAAAAAGGAGAAATTAATGCAAAATCAGGTTATAGGAAAACAATACATGTTGAAAAATGGATGAAAGAATATAAAAACATTAGGAAGAGAATGTATAAAAGTAGAGTAGTATTGAAAGATTGCAAGAAATATAAAAGAAGATCTGCATTTTACAGGAAGAAAGAACAGATTGAAAGTATAGTCGAAAAGGCTTTTGAATTGAAAAGAAAATTGTTTATATTAGTATTGAAGAGAATGAAAACATTGAATAAAACAATGCAGTTTATGAAGGAGAAAAGTAAAAGAAAAAGATTGGTTAAGAGAACTAACTTTTGTAAAAAAATTCGGGTGAATGGAAGCACACTTCTAGTACTGAACCTTTTTTAATGAAGAAAGCTATTTTCAACAAATTACATTAGTTCATGCTGTTGATACCAGGGGTCATTGTTATGAGGTTAGAAACGGATGTCCAATTGAAAAAGAAAAGATGGTTCCTAGAAATGTGGAACAAGTAATAGCTGAATAAGTTCAAGGGAGACGTACACAAGCTCCAGTGTATAGGTGTGATTGTAGTAGTATTTGTAGTAAACGACAGGAATCTATTGATATATTATGACATTTCTTACGAGATTATGCTAAAAAAAAGTGTTAAACAAAAGATTAAGATGTTGCAAGGACTAGATCCTTGTAAAGTGAGAAAATATAGTAACTTGCAAGGTCATTCTCTGGCTTGTCTTTCTAGAAAAGTATGTAGAAGTACTTTTCATCATTTAAGAATGTTAGCAGTACATCACTCAGAAATGCGGAAGTTAGTGAGAAGATTGTACTATGTAAAAAGTCCTGCACTATGTTTAAGTGAAATAAACACAGCTCTTTTGCATGGTTCAGTATTGGATGTAAAAAAAGTTTCTGATGATATAGAGTTTAGTTTCTTTGGTCCTCAAGAGGAGTGTAGAGAAAGTGAGAGTTTGATAAGTGTAGGTGTTGAAGAAGAGGTGGAAGATAGTACTACTGAGAAGTTTGCAGATGAAATTACAAAGTTTAAGGTAGTTTCTTGTGAGAAACCAAACTATGTTTGTAAGTGTTGTCGACGTACTCACTATAGAATTCAAACTAGGAATGTTGATGTGTATTTAAAAAGTAAAAAGGAAAACAATGATAAGTGGGAGTAATTTGGTGCTTATTTGTTGGTGGAAGGTCGTTTTGAGTTGGGTTGTGATCAAAGTATTTGTAAATATTGTTACAGCAAATTAGAAGAGAACAAAATTCCAGCTAGAGCTGTACATAATAACCTAGAGTTGGTAGCTATTCCTCCGGAACTGGTAGATTTAAATACATATGAGTCCATTCTTATTCAATCTGTGCACCCGTTTCAGGCTATAGTTCGTATGGAGCCTAAAACAGGTAAGCTGCCTCCCTCAGATTTACAAAGAGGTTTAAAAGCAAGAGTTGTGTATATACCTTTAGATTTTAAGATAAATATTGAAACTGTTGGTGTAGAGAGAGAGGAAAGTGAACCTGTAGTTATTCTAGTTAATGGTGTACCAACAAAGAGTCGGAAAATATGGCAAGAGTTAGTAGATGTCACCAAACTTCAAAAGGCTACGTTATATCTCATAGAAAACAATATTTATTATAAAAATGTAAATCTGGAAGAACAAGAAATATCTTTAGGAGATGATAGAGACATTTTAACTGGCCAAATCGAAAAAGTGGACAACTCCAGGAGTGAAGAAATTTATGAACATTATAGTATACATCCTTTACATTCAAAAGAAGTTATTGGAAACACTATTGAATTATTCCAAATGAAGAAAGTGAAGGGAACTCCCATGAGTGTTTGGGAGAAAAGTTTAGAAGCTCGTTGTTTTCCACAGCTCTTCCCCATTGGAAAAGGTGGACGATATGATGAACGACCAGTACAGATTCCAGCTTCAGAATACCGTTCAACAAGATTGTATTCAGAAGATCCAAGATTTCGACAATGTGTTCCATATTTATTTCATCTTCTGTTTGAAAGTGACTTTTCTGGACTTTCATATGCAGTGAACCACATATTAAAAACAGGAGTTCATCTTACACATCTTTCTGCAAAGGAATTTTTGGACAAAGTTCAACAAAGAGACGAATATTTAGAATCTCAGTTAATTAATTTGATGGCATGTCAACGTGGTACCAATGAGTGTTGGTATCGTCGTCATAGAGAGCTTAAATGTATGTTAAGGAACTTAGGAACCCCTACGTGGTTTGTTACGCTTAGCGGTGCTGAATACGCATGGGACGATTTACTTGAATTTCTACGAGTAGCAAATTCAAATATTAAAAACATTGAATTGAAGACAGCTGGAGAACTGTGTTCCTTGGATCCTGTAAATGTGTGCAGATATTTTAATCATAGGTTTCAAGCTATGATGTCTTTTATCTGCAATAAAAATAATCCACCTCTTGGAGAAGTTATTGATTTCTTTTGGAGAAAGGAGTACCAAGCCAGAGGTGCTCCTCATATACACATGCTATTATGGATCAAGGATGCACCTAAATTTGGAACCGATTCCAATGAAACTGTTTTGTCTTTCCTTGAAGACTATGTTACCTGTGCTATTCCAAAAAGAGGAGGAGAAAATAGCTTAAGACAAGTTTTACTGTTTCAAAGTCATCGATGTGGGAAATATTGTCGACGAAAATACAAGTCAAAGGGAACATTTTATACAAATGTCGTTTTGGATTCCCATTTCCAGTAATTTCGAAAGGAAGAGTCAACAGTTTCATGTCAGCAGTAAGGCATACTATAACTCGGAAATCTCGGAAGAATACTTACAACATAAAAAGAAGTGAAGATTCAAAGTATATTAATGACTACAATGCAGTGATTTTGACGATGTGGAATGCAAATATGGATATCCAATATGTTGCAGATAATTTGATTGCTGTTGCTCGCTATGTTACATCATATATAACCAAATCTGAAAAGACTGAGTTGAAAGAAATGTTGGAAGAAATTTCACAAGAGAAGACTCTTAGTAACAAATTGTACAGCTTTAGCTTGACGATGCTTTCCTATCGAGAGATTGGATCGTACGAATGTTCGGATCGGTTGACCTCTGCAAGTTTATATTCAAAGTCAAGAGGAATCATTTGGGTAAGTCTAGGTCTTGCTGCAACACGAAATCGAGTGTTGAAATCTGTACAAGAAATTGAATACCTAGCTTTGAATGAGCCAGAAAGTACAGATATTGTTAAAAAAATATGTTGGATACCAAAAGGAGTCCACATCTGGAAAACATATGTCTCTATGAAGTACTGCAACAGTACAGCTTTAAGAGAAATGTTACAGAAAACATAAATGAAGAAAAATATGCAGTAATTGGATGTGATGGATATTTGGTAAAACATGCCAAAGGAAATCTTATTAATCACAGGATACTCAGTTGTGATACTCCAGATAAAAGGGAATTTTTCTATTTAGTACTTCTGCAACTGTTCAAGCCTTGGCGTAGTGAAATGGAATTACTTGGAGATTTTGACTGCTATGAAGATTCTTTTAATGCATGTAAAGATAGCATTGAATGCACAGTTTTTCCAAAATATTTTCAAATGTTGAATGAAGAGATTGAACAAGAAACTACTATTGCAGCTGAAATCGCTAGAGATAGTTCTCAAGATAGTCAAAGTTCTGCTCCACTAAGTCAAGATCCACTAGGACAACCAATTCTTGAAAATAAAGCAGCAATCGCTATGAATGAAGTAGAAATGGCAATGCAACAAGCACAACAGGATATTATTGAGTTGGGAAACTTGGAAGAACAACTAAATATTGAACAAAAAGAAATATATCAGCAAGTTATACACAGACAGAGCATGGATTACTGCATGAAAAAAAAGAATGCCAATGCACATCATTTAAACCTATTCGAATGTATATCAGTGGGCAAGCTGGAACTGGAAAAAGTTTTTTAATTAAAGTTTTGACCAGTTATCTACACAAAACCCCTCAATCACATTTATCTTGTGTTGTAACCGCTCCAACTGGGTTAGCAGCACATAACATTAAAGGGATTACATTACATCGATTACTCATGCTACCAGTTGAACACGAAAATAAGTTGGAATATCACAAGCTATCTGGAGAAGCTTGTTATGAAGTTTCAAGAGTACTAAAGAAAATGAAACTTCTGATCATTGATGAGGTGAGCATGGTCTCAAACTTAATGCTTGCCTTTGTACATTTAAGAATGCAACAGATTTTAAAAACAGGTTATGATGTTTTATTTGGAGGAAAACATGTAATTGTATTCGGCGATCTACTACAACTTACTCCTGTGAAAGGACAACCAGTTTTTAAAACACTTGTCTATGAAGACACTAAGAAATCTTTGGGAAGTATTGGAAATGTGAACATTTGGTCTCTTTTTGAATATAAAGAACTTATTATGAATATGCGACAAGCAAGTGATGAACATTATGGAAACATCCTTCAAGATATTAGAATTGGTGTTTTGACAAAACATGGTAAAGAAGCTTTACAAAGTCGACTACTAACAAACTTGTTTCCAAATGAAAATATTGCACTTGAAATAATGTTAAAAAAAATTGGAGAAAATAAGTCTATAGTTTGTCTAATGCCAACACTGCAAGAGTGTTCTACATTCAATCAAGAACTTTTGAAACTGGAGAAAGAACCAATAGTGAAAATGGAAGCCATTGATAAAATGGAACATGAAGGGGTTACTATTCTTCTCTCAGAGAAATTACAGTCAAAATTGGATTCTTTGGAAAAGTCGGTGTCTAAGACTGCAGGTTTAGAAAAGACTTTATATGTATATGTAAACTGTCGGGTAATATTACGGCGTAATTTAGATGTAGAAAAAGGTTTAGTAAATGGAGCAATGGTAAAAGTTGTTGATTATATACATTTTCAGAACAGAGATGGAATTGAATTTTTGAAGATTAAATTTGATCAGATTGAAGAGGTAAAACAGATTGGACGTTGAGCTGTTCGTTTTTTGCTTGTAAAAGACTTGTATGTTTATAGAAAACAGTTTCCTCTTTCTTTAGCATATGAAGTGACCATTCATAAATCTCAAGGTTTAAGTGTAGACAGTGCTTTGGTAAATATTGGAAGTACAGTGTTTAAAGAGGGTATGGCATATGTTGCATTGTCTCAAGTAAGAACATTATCTGGTTTGTATTTGATTGATTTTGATGAGAAAAAGGTTAGTGCTGATGCAAATTGTGTAAGAGAGTATAAACGGTTAAGAAGACTGTATGCTCCTAACTTAGGTGAATATTCCATATATGAAAAATGTGTAGTATGTCCAAAACGAAAATATGACAAACATTTTAGTGAGGTTGGAAAAAACAAAACAATTCAAGAGAATGATGAGGCTGCAAAGAAAATATAAATGGACACTGTTGATGATATTGTAGGATACCAGTTAGAAAATAGTTTGGGTATCAACTGCTATGCTAATGTAATTGTGAACGTTGTGTTTTATCTAGTAGATCTTCATCATCAAATTATGGAAATTCGAGAAAAAAGATTCTGCTCTTTGTTACATTATATTTTTGAAAAGTTGGAAACTGATATAACTAAAATCCATACTGTTTCTGGCATACGACATCTTTTGGATATATGTTCTGGTTCCTCACAATTTACACTTAATGTACAACAAGATGCACAAGAATTTCTTATGTTTATGCTTGCAGGATTGGAAGATGAAGGAATAGAAATTGAAAATTTGTTTGGACTAAGTTACAGATGGGATCATGAATGTGAAGAGTGTTCATTTTGTTCCTCCACTCAAATAGACACTGAACGATTCATATATTTGACAATACCGGATTGCAAATCAGTGTCTTTTAACAAATTAGTTAAAACAGCCAATCAAGACATGAAATGTTCTCATTGTAAATCAGAAATGTTGTCAACATTATATACAGAAAAATGTGGAAAATATGTCATTTTAATGCTACAACGTTGTAGAGCAAATGGAAGAAAATTGGAAACAAAAATAAAAAAATTTGTGGCAAGTCGAGTGTCAATTTCAGGAAGAACTTTTAAAGCAGTGGCTATTATATTCCATGATGGACCTACTACAACATCTGGACACTATACTGTGTATTTAAAGTGCAATAAAGGATGGACATATTTGCAATGATGGCCATTTGGAATTCAAATGTAGATTGCCTTACGAATTACCAGATTCATATCAGATATTTTTGATGCCAACATTTTGAAAACATCATTCGGCCTATTGGGAAGATGTGAACACAAAATAACGAGTTTTTTTTGGATAATATTAATGTCAATGGATTTGGAAACATTATTCGGCCTATTGGGAAGATGTGGCCAATTAGTGTTTGGATTATTATTTCTACTTTTTTGATTGAATTTACAAAATTGTGTTTCAAGGAACTAGTTTATATATTTGATCTTTATATTATATGCGATGTAAATGAGAGTTATATTTTAGAAAATGTACTTCAGAAAAATAAATAATTTAATATGGTTGAAGAATGTAATTTAGAAAGTGTAGATAGGTAAACAGATAGTTGAATTTGTTGTAAATATTTTCGACTTAGATTTGTTTGTTTTTTTAAATCACATTGATTGTATTTTTTTCCCTGCTGTTATATGATGATTGATGATCTACGTTGAAAGCACTGTGTAAATTCAATAGAATTTGAGAACAGCAAAAAGGGAAACTGAATATGTTATGTAATTCTAAAATTATGTTGTGTTTTAAAAACCCTAATATTATATGTAATAACAGTTTTCCTTCTTTTTATTACAGAAAGTAATAGTAAACCTTGAAAAGATTTTAAATTCAATTTACAAAAAATAACTGTAAAATAGTTTCACTCAGTTTGGTATGAATTTGAATAAAGAAGGTAAGATGAAATAATGTAATAAGCATAATAATATGAAGTAATGTTTACAGACATTTTTATTTCTTTGATCCATTTTTTCAAATACTACCCATGCACTGATCTATATAATTAGACACTATTTTCATACTACTATCATCACCCACGCACTATCCAAGCATTTCTCCATTCACCTAGCCTGAATCTATATACTTATAATATCACCCAGAGACTTCTTATGTACTCATCCAATCACCCAAACACTACCCATGCATGCTTCCAATCATGCACGCACTACTCCTCACTCATGCAATCACCCAGGCACTACCCTTGCACTACTCCAGTCATACAGGCACTATACATGCACTCCTCCAATCACCCAAGCACTACCTATGCACTTATAAGATCTCCAAGGCACTACCTATACACTCATTTAATCACTCAGGCACTGCCCATGCCGTCCTTTATTCACCCAGACTTTACTCCTGCCTTCATGCAATCACCCAGGTATTACCCATGCACTACTTCAATCACTCAGGCACTGACCATACAGTCATACATGCGCTCAGACACTTCTACAGCACTCATGGAATCAGCCAAGCACTACCCATGCAGTGTTCAAATCATCTATGCAGTACTCCTGCACTCATGCAATCACCCTGCTACTACTTATGCACTCCTCCAATCACTCACGAACTACCCAGGCAGTCCTACATGCAGCTAGGCACTACCCATGCACTCTTCTATGCACCCAGGCATTACCCATGGATTCCTTCAATCACCCAGACATTACTCCTGCACTCATGCAATAACCCAGACATTAGCCATGCACTCTTTCAATCACTTAGGCACTACCCCTGCAGTCATGCAATTACCCAGGCACTAGTTATGGACTACTCATGGAGTCATGCAGGCACTACTTATGCATTCATGCAGTAACCCAGGCACTATCCTTGCACTCCTCCAGTCATCCAGGTAATATCCATGCACTTGTCCAGTCACCCAGGCACTACCTATGCACTTATAAAATCACCAAGGCACTACCTATACACTCATCTAATCACTCAGGTACTGCCCATGCACTCCTTTAATCACACACACATTACTCCTGCATTCATGCAATCACCCAGGCATTACCCATGCACTCATACAATCACCCATGCACTATACATGCACTCCTGCAATCACCTAGACACAACCCATGCACTCCTCCAATTATCCAGCCAATCCCCATGCACTCCACCAATCACCCTGCCACTACCCATGCACTTATAAAATCACAACGCACTACTCTTGTCCTCTTCCAATCACATAGCCACTACCCTGTAGTGTAGCTCCTATTTCCCTAATAGGCTCTGCGCATTGGAATAATGTATCCTATAGGTTTGACATAGGACTAAGGTCAGTATGTCCCTTTCGAGTATATTAAACTTAATTACTTGTGCTAGCTAGCTCAGAGGCCACTAGAAACTTCTTGACGACAAGAGGGAGTAGTTTCTGGCAGCCGCAAAACATGACCACTGTGTTTCCCTTTAGAATCAGAACGTGTCCCAGAGTCGTGGAACCAATAGATAACTATTTCACTCAGCTCAGTCGTGCATGCTTAGTTTTCTCCATGTTACACAGAAAGAAATAGACGGGCATTTCAATAAAAGATTTATTGAACAGTCTTGTTTCTGGTGTAAGTAAAATGTGCTGTTACGATCACAAGACAGTATGCGAGATAAATAATGTACAGTGTGAGCAGTAGAAATAAATAATACTGCGAGAGCATTATCTTTTAGTACATATGATGTTACATAAATAACACAGACTAAAAATGCGAGTACTCATACGATGCGTTTCTAATCTAGTTCTACCCCAATGTACCTAACCTAACCTAGGTATAGGACGAGGTATGAAGTAGGTGAAGTATTCCTTACTATGGTATACTAAGAGTACGCTAACCCCAGTATGCCTAGTATGCCAAGAGTCCCTCTAGGTTCTAGTCTGCTCCATACCTGAAGAATGAGAGAGGTAGGAATCTCTTTGCCAGACTCGAACTCCAACACCCCGCAAGGGAAGTCAGATCACTGGAAGCTGGACTCTCTGCGTGCAGGGATGACAGCGTCTTCTCAGTGCGTCAGGCCGGGAAACGGGCTCCTCTGAAGTCGAGGTCTCCTCTGATTTACAGGGGCTAGGGAAGGTATATTTATACCTGAGAATTACCTCAGAATGTTAGCATTGACGTGAGTCGGACAGCGGAAGACGTCATGAATGAACCCCTAAGGAATAATGGTTCATGCATAATATATGAGTCCTTGAAGAAATCAATAGTCCTGGACTAGGGAAACTCCCGCAGCCTAAGGGTTTGTTCTTCAAGAACTCGTTGTGACGTTAGGGTGGACGGATGTCAGAGACCATGCCTGTATTTGGAGTGCACGGTTAATGCCTAAATAAGGGCTGGGATTTTATGCCTATATAAGGGCAGGGCGAATTGTGCCTATATAAGGACATGATACTGGAAAGCCCGTTTATGGACACCCTAAGAGGAATACAACAACCCTAGCACTCATGGAATCACAGAAGCACTACCCATGCACTTCTTCAATCACTCAGGCACTACCCATACACTCCTCCAATCACCCAGGCACTACCTATGCACTCCTCCAATCACTCAGGCACTCCTAATGCAATAACCCAGGCACTACCCATGCACTCATCTAATCATCCAGGCATTACCCATGCACTTACAAAATCACCCAAGCAATACCAATGCAGTTACAAAAACACTCAGGCATTACCAATGCACTCCTTCAATCACCAGGTTACTACTCATGCACTCATGCAATAACTCAGGCACTACCCATGCACTCATCCAATCACCCATGCACTACCCATGCACTTCTCCAATCACCTAGACACTACCCATGCACTTCTCCAATTACCCAGCCAGTAGCCATGCACTCTACCAATCATCCTGCCACTACCCATGCACTTATAAAATCACCACTTACTACTCTTGCCCTCTTCCAATCACCTAGGCACCACCCTAGCACTCATGGAATCACAAAAGCACTACCCATGCACTTTTACAGTCACCCAGGCACTACCCGTGCAGTTATAAAATCACCAGGCACTACCTATGCACTTGTCTAATCACTCAGGTACTACCCATGCACTCTTCCATTCATCCAGACATTACCCCTGCATTCACCAAGGCATTACCTGTGTACTTCTTGATTCACTTAGACAGTGCCCATACACTCCTATGTGCACCCAGGCACTACCCATGCACTCTTCCATGCATCCAGGCATTACTCGGGCACTCCTTCAATCACCAAGACATTTCCCCTGCACTCATGCAATCACAGAGGCACTACTCATGCACTTATAAAATCATCCACACACTACAGCTGCACTCATCCAATAACTCAAGCAGTGTTTTTGCACTCATTCATTCCCTCAAGCAAAACCTATGCACTCTTCTATGCACTCAGACTCTATCCATGCACACATTTAATCAGTCAAATACTACTCTTGCGCTCATCCATTCCCTCAAACACTACCCATGTACTTATCCATGCACTCAGGCAGTTCCAATGCACTCTTCCAATCACCCAGGCACTACCCCTGCACTCATGCAATAAGCCAGGCAGTACCCATGCACTTCTTCAATCACTCAGGCACTACTGCTGAACACATTCATTCCCTCAAACACTATCCGTGCACTCATCCAATGACTCAAGCAATACTCCACTCGCCCCCATCATCAGAACCTATGGACTCAACATTGTGTCATACGCAGACGACACCAAACTCATCCTCTCCCTATCCAACGAACCCAACACCGCCAGACACAACTTTCGAGAAGGCATGGAAGCCATCGCCAAATGGACGAAAAACAGCTGCCTACAACTAAACACCAACAAAACAGAAGTACTTATCATGGGCCCAAACCCCGATGCCTGGAGCGACACCTTGTGGCCCCCCGCCCTCGGAAACCCGCCAACCCCCACGGACCACGCACGCAACCTGGGAATCATCCTGGACTCCGAGCTCAAAATGGACCGCCAGATCAACTCCGTCTCGTCTTCCTGCTTCCACACCCTCCGCCTCCTTCGTAAGACCTTCAAATGGATCCCCCTCGAACACAGAAAGACCGTCACTCACACCCTGGTCACCAGCAGACTCGACTACGGCAACGCACTCTATGCTGGAATAAACAAAAACCTCACCCGCAAGCTACAGAACATCCAGAACGCCACCGCAAGACTGGTCCTCAACCTGCCAAAACACTGCCACATCTCGCAGCACCTGCGCACACTCCACTGGCTCCCCGTCGAGGCTAGAATCACCTTCAAGATACTCACCCACGCACACAAGGCCCTCCACGACACCAGACCAGCATACCTGAACAGCCAACTCAAATTCCACGCACCCCAAAGGACCCTACGAAAAGCCCAGCTCTCCTACGCCGTGGTCCCCCACACCAGAAAGACCAGATCGGGAGGCTGCTCCTTCTCCTTCCTCGCTGCCAAAGCCTGGAACGACCTTCCGCTCCACCTCAGACATACAATATCGCTCCCCATCTTCGCAAGAAACCTCAAAACATGGCTCTTCAACAGACCCCCTCCTTGATGGACTGGAACCTGCACCCCCCTATCCCTAGCGCCTTGAGACCCTTACGGGTGAGTAGTCACGCTCAACAAACGCCTGATTGATTGATTGATTGATTGGTGCGCTCATTCATTCACTCAGACAGTACTTATTAACTGATACAATTTTTTTTATTTTTTTTATTTTTGCCATTTGTAGAGCGCCTGGTTACACCACCGGTGTGTCCCCGCGCTAATAGCCAAACAGATAACCGACTGTGAGGGTTTGAGACAGGGAGAGACAGAACTCTGCCTCTGACCTGTAGAAAAAAGGTTGCGGGAAGGTCTAGAGACTAGCAGGTGGAAAGAGCCAGGTCTTTAGTCTTCTACGAAAGGTCATTTCAGCTGGCTCTGTTCTTATTTCAGCTGTAGAGTGTTCCATTGTTTTGCTGCTAAGAATCTAAAGGAACGGCCACCCATCCTAGCCTTTCTGATTCTGGGAATCTTCGCTAGTGCTTTATCCTTAGATCTTAGGTCTCTGTTGGGTATGTGAGTTGCTATCAAGGTCTGAAGGTATAGTGGCCCTTTCTTTGCCAGAATGCGATGGCAATGGCACATTTCTTTAAACAATATTCTCTTTTCGACTGGTAGCCAGTGTAGTCTGGATAAGGCTTTTGATATGGATGCTCTTCTTGGCAGGTTCAGCACTAGGCGGGCTGCTGCATTTTGTATAGATTGTAGCTTCCTTATTTCTTTTTTGCTGTGCCTAGATATTACGACTCAGACATTACCCTTGCACTCATTCATACAACACATACAAGTGTGTCTATTTTAAACCAATTAGGCAGTTCTAAAAAGAACCATTTTTTTTCTTCTGTTTTTGTTTTTAATTTTTTTTTTTTTTTAACTCTTTTATTAATTTTTTTAGTGTTTTTTTAAAGAAACATTGAAAAAAATGAGGAAATTAACTAAAAACTTTTAAAAACATTTTGCAATTACACACTCATTGCACAAATAAAAAATTAACAATGATGACTTTTTGCAGCCACAACAACAGCTGCAACAGATTGTTCACCTGCACAAAGCAGTTTTTGCACTTTATGCAGTACTGTTCCAGTCCTGCAAACTCGGGAATATTATCTGTGGATATAGTGGATCCTCCAGAAGTACTAGGTCCTGCGACCTCATCGTCTTGTTGGGACTCTTGCATCTTGCGTCGATGTTGTTCGCGTGCAAGACGGTTTGGGTGCATGGTCTGAAGGTGTTTTAGCATAGACGATGTCCCACACAAATATTTCTTTCCAGACCCACAAGATAGTATTTTCTGGCACACAGTGCAGGTCACTTTGCGCGCATTTACTTTCTTCTCTCCTTCTGGGATAGAGAAGAAAGCCCACACAATGCTCTCCTTCCTTTTCTTTATCGGTTCTTCCAGCTCCTCTTCATTAGCAGGAATCTCCTGTGGTGCATTTTGTGATGCCACACCGAAAAAAATTAATAAAGAGGGACAGAAAACACAAGAGGTGTTTCTTCAAAAGATGCTCCTGGAAGAATGAAAAAATGGGTTGGGTCCTTCAAGTTCTAGAATAGAAAGGTTGTAAACCAATGAAATTGTTTCTTTTAAAGTCACATGCGATTCGCGCACCAGGCGCTCAACAGGCAATTCCGAAAAATATATTAAAAAATAATATATCTTTATTAGAATTACAAATATATGATATTTACATTAATATTAAGTAACCTCTTGGTATATTATATATAATAAAGTGATATACATATAGATTTAAAAATTAAAGATTTGCGATGGATTCACGCACCCGGCGCGACCCCCGGAAATACGTACGTAACGTTACGCGGGGCCGAGAACCGCACACCCATCGCATACCGAACGTGCATCGTACACGACTTAACCAATATGGCGGCAAAATTCTTGGATTCGCGCAACCACCGTGACTGGTACACGATCGGTACGTGAATCCAATTTTAAAATAAAAAAAGATTAAAGCATATTTTAAAAAGGAGAAATATCACATTATTTTTATAAAACTTTTATTTTTTTGAAAAAGTATTTTTTGGACACTATAATTAGAAATTAGCATTTAAAAAATCTTTGAAATTCACTGAAAAAACCATAGGTTTCAGGGACCTTATAGTTAGAAATTAGCATTTAAAAAACCTTAGAAATTCACTGAAAAAACCATAGGTTTCAAGTACGTTATAGTTAGAAATTAGCATTTTAAAACCTTTGAAATTCACTGAAAAACATAGGTATCAGCAACGTTATAGTTAGAAATTAGCATTTAAAAAACCTTAGAAATTCACTGAAAAAACCAGAGGTTTCAGGGACGTTATAGTTAGTTAGACATTTCACTCGTACAAAACCAGAGAAATTCGGCCATTATAGTTAGTTGAGCTAACTTTAACTCGCGCCCCCGGAATGCGCTGCTGATGACATCACATATTACATCATTCATGACATGGTCAGTGACATCACTGATGACATCTCAAATGACATCACTGATGACATCACTGATGACATCATCCACGTGATAATCTGATGCACCTCCTCACACCCTAATATAACCTTTGATACACCCACTCTAAAATACAGACTACCATTTTCGAAACCATAGACACACCAATACTAGTTACTATATACCCACTCACTGATTCCTAGGTCTATACACACATCCACTCATTCACCCATACAGTCACTCATACATGCAGTCACTCATCAATACAGCACTATCATATGCACTCATACACCTATACAGACACTCACACACCGCCACTCATCCATAGAGTTACTGACACACCTAGTCAGTCTTGTAAAGAATCAATCACACTCACATTTACTCACCTATACAGTTATACACACACCACCTCACTTATTCATACTGATACTAACACATACTTACTCTCTTCTACAATCACTGACACAAGCACACACTCATCCATACAGATACTCTCACAATCACTCACTCTCACATATAGTCATTTATATACTCCAACACTCACATATACTGCCTTTCACATATGTAGTTACTCACACATGTTCCACTGAGACATCCATTCACTCACCAACACACCCATTCACACACTCACCCACCCATACAGCCCTTCACAGATGCACTCTTGAACCCATACACCCAGTGAATCACCCACTCACACATCTATGCAGAGTCACACACCCCCCTCTCACCCACACAGACACTCAGGCACCCATACAGATAGTCAGACAACCAATTAATAACCCATATAGACACTCATGTAGCTACTCCCCAACCCATGCAGCCGCTTATACCCCAACTGACAGACTGATACAGACATTCACACAGTTTAGCCACTAACCCATGCATTCAGTAAGACACGTTTAATCACTCACTTATACAGTCAGTCACGCACCTACTAAATCATCCATTCAGACAGTCATACACCCACTCATTCTTCAATACACCTTGGCCTATATATATATAAAACATATTTAAACTTTACAGAAACACACAGTCACTGGATGATGTCATCAGTGATATCATTTGAGATGTCATCAGTGATGTCATCAGTGATGTCACTGACCATGTCATGAATGATGTAATATGTGACGTCATCAGCAGTGCATTGCGGGGGCACGAGTTATAGTTAGCTCAACTAACTATAACGGCAGAATTTCTTTGGTTTTGTACGAGTGAAATGTCCAACTAACTATAACGTCCCTGAAACCTGTGGTTTTTTCAGTGAATTTTCAAGGTTTTTTAAATGCTAATTTCTAACTATAACGTCCCTGAAACCTATGGTTTTTTCAGTGAATATATATATATATATATATATTTCATATGGCAAATCACAAGAAAAGATGATTCTTGAGGCCACTGATCGATGGTACCATCAATCAGTGGGCTCGAGAATCATCTTTTTTTGTGATTTGTCATATGAAATATTGCGGCACCCGCCTTCGAGTCCCCGACTCACCAGGAAGGGCGTCCATTGTCCCTCCGACCACTCTCCACTTGAATATATATATATATATATATAGGGATGTGACCATTTGAAGTAATGTCTCTCCGAAATTTGCGCTTTGTGTAAACAAAAATCTTTAAAACAGAATAACAAAAGATGTTTTCTATTTCTATGATTGGCACATATCACATGACTAGTTCTGTATAAGAACCAGGAAGTAACATGTAAACCTTACCGTGATCAAGGGGCGCGAAACTCCGAAACGCGTCGGGCTGTTGCTAACATTCTATTATAAAATCACGCTGGTGAAATTGGAGCCGCGGTACTGTTGTTTATGACTGCGTGGACGGAACGCTGGTCGTCGCTTACTGGTCTGGTGGTATATATATATATATGCAGCACACTTCGCCAAACAAATCCAACTGGACAGGAACAGACGAATACGGACCCAATTTTTCGTGCAAGGATTTATTTTCAAACACCCAGCATAACCACCATGACGCTTTTCGGCCTTCAGGAGGCCTTGATCACATGACGCGCATGAGGAGTGTCCTCACATTTAAAGTGCAAGTGCATAAGCACGTGAAAGAGTCACGGCACAGAGTGATAGACATAGAGGAAACTGTCAAACAAGCAGCAATGAATTAATATTAGCAGATTAGCAAATACATTGCAGCACCATAATTATTAAAATATTCATTAATTCATGAATATTAAAAAAATAATACAAAGCACCAATAACGTATAAATATACAAGAATAAAAACCAATAATTCAAGGTCAGTACTCAAAAGTGCAAGTGCAGGATAATATAACCCAAGTGGGTATTAACTCCTAGTAAATGCATTGCAATCACATTTGCTGTCTATAAAATTATAAAAGCAAATAAATAGTTAAATATTCATTTTTTCATAAATATTTAAAACAACTGAAATGCAGATAAGCAGGTCACGAATAACAAACTATAGGTTAAAAGTTTTCAATCCGTTCTGCAATTCATATCTAGGGAAATGATAGTCAGAGCAGTTAGTTTGTCATACCCAAACAACTACACAATCCTGTTGCGTAATGTGCTGTATCAGTCACTGCCTTTCTGTATATCCCTGTCAAATCAACATAATTCTGCCCAAGTGGGCCCTTAGTCGTCCCTCTACGCTTATTCAACAAAGTGCAAGTGCAAAAATATAGTGCCACTTAAAAAAGTTAAGAAAGTGTAAAGTGCTTAAAAAAGTTTCAGAAGCATGGTGATATAATGTATCTAAAATGTCAGTGCAAAAGGAAAGAGATTGGAAAAGTTAAAGACAGGTAAATAGGTCCTCGCTGGAGTTGAGGCCCTGGGGCATCTTAGTGTCCAACTCCAGGATGTACCTAGTTTCCAGTTTGCGGAGGAGAGCCTCCCGGTTGCCACCTCGTCTGAGCGGTGGGATCATGTCCACCACAAAGTAACTTAAATGTTGCAGGCCATTGCCATGGACCTCCTTGAAGTGTCTGGCGACCGGGTAGGATGCATCACTGTTACTGATCGCCCTAATGTGCTGGAGTATCCTCTTGTGAACCTGCAACTTGGTGCTACCCACATATTGCAGGCCACACGAACACTCCAGCACATATACTGCAAACTCAGTTCTGCATGTGAGCATCTTCGAAATGGACACCGGATCATCATGGAAAGGGGTTTTCTAAGACGTTTTGCTCGTACCATACTTGCATGCTTTGCAAGCGGTACATCTAACAAATCCCTTTCTAGAATTCTGCCATGTTTTAGTAGTCGTGAGTTCCGGGCTGCTTTTGACCAGGGTGTCACACATTGAATGAGCTTTCCTGAAGGATATACTTGGGGTTTTGGCAAGTGACCCTCCTATAACCGGGTCATTGCGGACCAAGACCCAGTTTTGGTTGTTTATTTTACGCAAGACTCGATGTTGTCGATTGTAGGTCAGGATCAAACGAGTTGGTTCTGCAGTTTGGACTGGGGTAGTGTTTGTGTCCCCAGCATTCTTAGTCAGGGCCTCTGCTCTTGAGACTAGGCCCGTCTTTTTTGTAGCTTTATCAACCATATCAGTGGAGTAACCCCTAGCCAGGAATCTGCTCCTGCTGTCATACTGGGCCTTAGTGCAATCTTCATCCATGCTACAAATACGCCTTATCCGCAGCATCTCCCCAAAAGGAATGCTCCGAATCAGGTGTTCTGGGTGGTGACTGGTAGCATGGCGCACTGTATTGCCCGCCGTCGGCTTCCTGTGCAGCCTAATCTCAAGTCTCCCATTGTCAATGAACACCTCTACGTCCAGAAAGTTCACCACTTCCTTACTCATGTGGGCTGTAAAGTGTAGATTGAGGCCATTACTGTTAATCTGCTCAATGAAATTAAGTGCCTGTTGTTCAGTACCCCTCCAGATCAGGAATAGATCATTGATATATCGATACCACAGTAGCACATGCTCAGCTAAAACATCAGCAAATTGCGTTGTAAGGACCTGCTCCTCCCACAGTCCCATATGAAGACAGGCATAACTGGGGGAGAAGCAGGCGCCCATGGCTACTCCTCTTATTTGATGAAAAATCTGGTTCTGGAACAGGAAAAAATTGTTATTCAGACATAGCATGATCATATTCAGTAGCATTTTGTTATGATTGTACATAAAAATGGGTTTAGTACTCAAGTAATGGTCTACAACCTTGATACCATCCTGGTGATGTATGCTAGCATATAGCGATGTGACGTCTAGAGTGATTAACACATATTCAGGTTCCCAAACGACATCACTGATTTTCCTCAAAAAGTCGCTAGTGTCCTGTATATAGGATGGTAGTTTCTTAAGATGTTCCTGGAGGAAGTAATCGACATAGCGAGACGTGTTCTCCATTAAGCTGTTACGTGCTGAAATTATCGGCCTTCCTGGAGGCTTCTCAGAGTCCTTGTGTATCTTTGGGATAAAATAAATGACCGGGATGACAGGATGGTCATTTTTGAGGAATTTGAACTCATCAGTACTAAGCAAACCGGAGCATTTCCAAGCCAGAAGTTTCGCATAGAAATCATTCCATGCTTGTTTGACAGTTCGCATTTCACTCCTTCTGTAACAATCCCGGTCATTTAGGTGGCTGAGTGCTTCCTCTAGGTATAGTTTACGTGGCCATAGTACTACGTTGCCACCTTTGTCAGATTGACGAACAATAATGTTGTCATTGGCTTGCAATTTCTTCATCAATTGAACATAGCAGTTATTTTGTTGAGTATACTTGCGGTGAATATGCAAAAAAGACACATGCAGTTTTCTCAGTTCGACTGTCACAAGATCATTGAACAAGTCCAGATTGTCATGCAACATTATTGGATTGAACGTCGATTTAGGTTTAAAGAGTGTATGTCCGGCCATACTCAAATTCGTCAGACTGTCACGTGCACTGGACTCCACACTTGTACCTTCGTCTTGAAGTTCTTGTAGGTTTTGTAGGAGTTCCATATCATTAACAGTCAACATAGAAGGACTTTTAACTGCTGCTATGGCAACCGCAGGATGAGATTTGTGCTCTGTTTTCTGTAGCGCATGGAATTTACGCAATTTCAGTTTTCGTGTGTATTTATATAAGTCAATGCGCGTTTGAGCATAATTAAAATTGCTTACCGGGCTGTATGACAGTCCTAACGATAAGATTTTTCTCTCAGCTTCACTCAAGGACATGTTAGTAATATATATATATATATTAGGGGAAGGTTTTTTTTTAAAGGGTTTAGGCCGGGCATGGGTTGCGTATATATATATATATATATATATTCACTGAAAAAACCATAGGTTTTAGGGACAGTTATAGTTAGTTGGACATTTCACTCGTACAAAACCATAGAAATTCCCCGTTATAGTTAGTTCAGCTAACTATAACTCGCGCCCCGCAATGCACTGCTGATGACGTCACATATTACATCACTCATGACATGGTCAGTGACATCACTGTTGACATCACTGATGACATCTCAAATGACATCACTGATGACATCACTGATGACATCATCCAGTGACTGTGTGTTTCTGTAAAGTTTAAATATGTTTAATATATATAGGGAAAGGTGTATTGAAGAATGAGTGGGTGTATAAGTGTCTGAATGGATGATTTAGTACGTGAGTGACTGACTCTACAAGTGAGTGATTAAATGTATCTTACTGAATGCATGGGTTAGTGACTAAACTGTGTGAATGTCTGTATCCGTCTGTCTGTTGGTTTGTAAGCGGCTGCATGGCTTTCTGAATAGCTACATGAGTATCTACATGGGTTATTGATTGATTGTCTGAGTATCTGTATGGGTGCCTGAGTGTTTGTGTGGGTTGGGTGTGTGTGACTCTGTGCATAGATGTGTGAGTTGGTGATTCACTGGGTGCATGGTTTCAAGAGTGCATCTGTGATGGACTGTATGGGTGGGTGAGTGTGTGTATGGGTGTGTTAGTGATTGAATGTATATCTCAGTGGTACATGTGTGAGTAACTTCATATGTGAAAGGCAGTATATATGTGTGTTGGAGTATATAAATGGCTATAAGTGAGAGTGTGTGATTGTGAGAGTGGCTGTATGGATGAGTGTGTACTTGTATCAGTGATTGTATAAGAGCGTAAGAATGTGCTACTATTTGTATGAGTAAGTGAGCTGGTGTGTGTATAACTGTATAGGTGAGTAAATGGGTGTGTGATTAAGTTTTTTGCATGACTGACTAGGTGTGTGAGTACCTCTATGGATGAGTGGCGGTGTGTGAGTGTTTATATAGGTGTATGAGTGCATATGATAGTCCTGTACTGAGTGACTAAGTATGAGTGACTGTACGGGTGAGTGAGTGGATGTGTGTGTAGACCTAAGAATCAGTGAGTGGGTATGTAGTTTTTGGTGTTGGAGTGTCTATGGTTTTGAGAATGGCAGTCTGTAATTTAGAGTGGGTGTATCAAAAGTTATATTAGGGTGTGAGAAGATGCATGAAATTATCACATGGATGATGTCATCAGTGATGTCATTTGAGATGTCATCAGTGATGTCATCAGTGATGTCACTGACCATGTCATGAGTGATGTAATATGTGACGTCATCAGCAGTGCATTGCGGGCGCGAGTTATAGTTAGCTGAACTAACTATAACGGGGGAATTTCTATGGTTTTGTACGAGTGAAATGTCCAACTAACTATAACTGTCCCTAAAACCTATGGTTTTTTCAGTGAATTTCAAAGGTTTTTTAAATGCTAATTTCTAACTATAACGTGTCTGAAACCTATGGTTTTTTCAGTGAATTTCAAAGGTTTTTTAAATGCTAATTTCTAACTATAACGTGCCTGAAACCTATGATTTTTAAGTGAATTTCAAAGGTTTTTTTAAATGCTAGTTTCTAACTATGCCTACAGAGGTAGGACATGTGAAGAAAGAAGAAAAAACGCACAGAAAGAAGCAAAAGATGTGCAGAAAGAACCAACAGAGGAGCAGAAAGAGGCCTTGTTGCAAAATCATCCTGTGCCCACAACTTTTTCAGACGGGTACTGGTGGTAACTGACTCTGACTAACCAGAGCCAGTGCTATGCTAAAAGACACTTAGAATACAGTGAAAACACCTACATACACTAGGGAACACTATGCGTTGGGGTACCCCTGTGATTAGCATGACCTCCTCTGCAAGTCCCTAGTACATAATAGGGCAGGGGATTAAAACTACCTCTTAAAACGCGCTACAGGGCGCGTTTGCACAGTGGTGAAGGGAGGGGGGGCCTGAGGTGACATGTGTGCAAACGCACCCCGTGGCGCATTTTAAGTTGCATGATTAAGTCCCCTTGAATTCTGAGGGTCCCTGGGGCCCAATTAGCCCCCCAGGTACCTACAGTTAGGACCACAGAGCTGAGTTGCAGAGAGGCGTTCCGAGGCCACGCACCTTTTTTCACCTCTCTGCAACGCAACTCTGTTGTGCTTACTGAAGGTACCTGGTGGGCTAGTTGGCCCCCAGGGTCCCTCAGGATTCAAAGGGAATTAATTCCCCAACTTAAAACGCACCACAGGGCGTGTTTGCGCACATGTCACCTGAGGCCCCGCCCCCTCCCTTCACCACTGTGCAAACGCGCCCCGTGGTGCGTTTTAAGTTGGGGGATTAGGTCACCTTGAATCCTGAGGGTCCCTGGGGCCCAACTAGCCCACTAGGTACTTCCAGTAAGTACCACAGGCCTGCGTTGCAACGCCTGTAACAAATTGTGCAGTTGTGTTTAGGTAGTGAAGAGGGTCGTGCTGGGGGTAGTGTTTTAGGGTTTAGGGTAGTGCAGTGGTGTTTGTGTAGTGTAGGGGGTCATGCTGGGGGTAGATTTAGGGTTTAGGGTAGTGCAGTGGTGTTTGGGTAGTGTAGGGAGTCGTGCTGGGGGAGTGTTTTAGGGTTTAGGGTAGTGCAGTGGTGTTTGGGTAGTGTAGGGGGTCGTGCTGGGGGTAGTGTTTTAGGGTTTAGGGTAGTGCAGTGGTGTTGGGGTAGTGTAGGGGTTCGTGCTGGGGGTAGTGATTTAGGGTAGTGCAGTGGTGTTTGGGTAGTGTAGGGGGTACTGCTGGGGGTAGTGTTTTAGGGTTTAGGTTAGTGCAGTGGTGTTTGGGTAGTGTAGGGGTACTGCTGGGGGTAGTGTTTTAGGGTTTAGGGTAGTGCAGTGGTGTTTGTGTAGTGTAGGGGGTAGTGTTTTAGGGTTTAGGGTAGTGCAGTGGTGTTTGTGTAGTGTAGGAGGTCATGTTTTAGGGTTTAGGGTAGTGCAGTGGTCTTTGGGTAGTGTAGGGAGTCGTGCGGGGGTAGTGTTTTAGGGTTTAGGGTAGTGTATGGGGTCATGCGGGGGTAGTGTTTTAGGGATTAGGGTAGTGCATTGGTGTTTGGGTAGTGTAGGGGGTCATGCGGGGGTAGTGTTTAGGGTTTAGGGCAGTGCAGTGGTGTTTGGGTAGTGTAGGGGTCGTGCTGGGGGGAGTGTTTTAGGGTTTAGGGCAGTGCAGTGGTGTTCGGGTAGTGTAGGGGGTCATGCGGGGGTAGTGTTTAGGGTTTAGGGTAGTGCAGTGGTGTTTGGGTAGTGTAGGGGGTCGTGCTGGGGGGAGTGTTTTAGGGTTTAGGGCAGTGCAGTGGTGTTCGGGTAGTGTAGGGGGTCGTGCTGGGGGAGTGTTTTAGGGTTTAGGGCAGTGCAGTGGTGTTCGGGTAGTGTAGGGGGTCGTGCTGGGGGTAGTGTTTAAGGGTTTAGGGCAGTGCAGTCGTGTTCAGGTAGTGTAGGGGGTTGTGCTGGGGGTAGTATTTTAGGGTTGAGGGCAGTGCAGTGGTGTTTGGGCAGTGTAGGGGTAATGCTGGGGGTGGTGTTTTAGGGTTTAGGGCAGTGCAGTGGTGTTCGGGAAGTGTAGGGGGTTGTGCTGGGGGTGGTGTTTCAGGGTTTAGGGCAGTGCAGTGGTGTTCGGGTAGTGTAGGGGTGGTGTTTCAGGGTTTAGGGCAGTGCAGTGGTGTTCGGGCAGTGTAGGGGGTCGTGCAGGGGTGGTGTTTCAGGGTTTAGGGCAGTGGTGTTCGGGCAGTGTAGGGGGTCGTGCTGGGGGTGGTGTTTCAGGGTTTGGGGCAGTGCAGTGGTGTTCGAGCAGTAAAGGGGGTCGTGCTGGGGGTGGTGTTTCAGGGTTTAGGGCAGTGCAGTGGTGTTCGGGCAGTGTAGGGGGCGGTGCAGGGGTGGTGTTTCAGGGTTTAGTGCAGTGGTGTTCGGGCAGTGTAGGGGGTGCTGCAGGGGGTGGTGTTTCAGGGTTTAGGGCAGTGCAGTGGTGTTCGGGCAGTGTAGGGGGTCATGCAGGGGTGGTGTTTCAGGGTTTAGGGCAGTGCAGTGGTGTTCGGGCAGTGTAGGGGGTCGTGCTGGGGCTGGTGTTTCAGGGTTTAGGGCAGTATAGTGGTGTTCGGGCAGTGTAGGGGTCGTGCTGGGGCTGGTGTTTCAGGGTTTAGGGCAGTGCAGTGGTGTTCGGGCAGTGTAGGTGGTCGTGCTGGGGCTGGTGTTTCAGGGTTTAGGGCAGTGCAGTGGTGTTCGGGCAGTGTAGGGGGTCATGCTGGGGCTGGTGTTTCAGGGTTTAGCGCAGTGCAGTGGTGTTCGGGCAGTGTAGGGGGTCTTGCTGGGGCTGGTGTTTCAGGGTTTAGGGCAGTGCAGTGGTGTTCGGGCAGTGTAGGGGGTCATGCTGGGGGTGGTGTTTCAGGGTTTAGGGCAGTGCAGTGGTGTTTGGGCAGTGTAGGGGTCATGCTGGGGCTAGTGTTTCAGGATTTAGGGCAGAGCAATGGTGTTCAGGCAGTGTAGGGGTTTTGCTGGAGGTGGTGTTTCAGGGTTTAGGGCAGTGCAGTGGTGTTCGTGCAGTGTAGGGGGTGGTGTTTCAGGGTTTAGGGCAGTGGTGTTCAGGCAGTGTAGGGGGTCTTGCTGGGGTTGATGTTTCAGGGTTTAGGGCAGTGCAGTGGTGTTTCAGGGTTTAGGGCAGTGCAGTGGTGTTCCGGCAGTGTAGGAGGTCGTGCAGGGGGTGGTGTTTCAGGGTTTAGGGCAGTGCAGTGGTGTTCGGGCAGTGTAGGGGGTCATGCTGGGGGTGGTGTTTCAGGGTTTAGGGCAGTGCAGTGGTGTTCGGGCAGTGTAGGGTGTCGTGCTGAGGGGTGGTGTTTCAGGGTTTAGGGCAGTGCAGTGGTGTTTGGGCAGTGTAGGGGGTCGTGCAGGGGGTTTGTGTTTCAGGGTTTAGGGCAGTGCAGTGGTGTTTGGGCAGTGTAGGGGGTCGTGCAGGGGGTGGTGTTTCAGGGTTTAGGGCAGTGCAATGGTGTTCGGCCAGTGTAGGTGGTCTTGCTGGGGGTGGTGTTTCAGGCTTTAGTGCAGTGGTGTTCGGGCAGTGTAGGGGGTCTTGCTGGGGGTGGTGTTTCAGGGTTTAGGGCAGTGCAGTGGTGTTCGGGCAGTGTAGGGGGTCTTGCTGGGGCTGGTGTTTCAGGGTTTAGGGCAGTGCAGTGGTGTTCGGGCAGTGTAGGGGGTCGTGCTGGGGCTGGTGTTTGAGGGTTTAGGGTAGTGCAGTGGTGTTCGGGCAGTGTAGGGGGTCGTGCTGGGGCTGGTGTTTCAGGGTTTAGGGCAGTGCAGTGGTTTTCGGGCAGTGTAGGCGGTCGTGCTGGGGCTGGTGTTTCAGGGTTTAGGGCAGTGCAGTGGTGTTCGGGCAGTGTACGTGGTTGTGCTGGGGCTGGTGTTTCAGGGTTTAGGGCACTGCAGTGGTGTTCGGGCAGTGTAGGGGGTCGTGCTGGGGGTGGTGTTTCAGGGTTTAGGGCAGTGCAGTGGTGTTCGGGCAGTGTAGGGGGTCGTGCTGGGGCTGGTGTTTCATGGTTTAGGGCAGTGCAGTGGTGTTCGGGCAGTGTAGGGGGTCGTGCTGGGGGTGGTGTTTCAGGGTTTAGGGCAGTGCAGTGGTGTTTGGGCAGTGTAGGGGGTCATGCTGGGGGTGGTGTTTCAGGGTTTAGGGCAGTGCAGTGGTGTACGGGCAGTGTAGGGGGTCTTGCTGGGGGTGGTGTTTCAGGGTTTAGGGCAGTGGTGTTCGGGCAGTGTAGGGGGTCTTGCTGGGGGTAGTGTTTCGGGGATTAGGGCAGTGCAGTGGTGTTCGTGCAGTGTAGGGGCCGTGCTGGGGATGGTGTTTCAGGGTTTAGGGCAGTGTAGTAGTGTTCGGGCAGTGTAGGGGATCATGCAGGGGGTGGTGTTTCAGGGTTTAGGGCAGTGCAGTGGTGTTCGGGCAGTGTAGGGGGTCTTGCTGGGGGTGGTGTTTCAAGGTTTAGGGCAGTGCAGTGGTGTTCGGGCAGTGTAGGGGGTCTTGCTGGGGGTGGTGTTTCAGGGTTTAGGGCAGTGCAGTGGTGTTCGTGCAGTGTAGGGGGTCGTGCTGGGGATGGTGTTTCAGGGTTTAGGGCAGTGCAGTAGTGTTCGGGCAGTGTAGGGGGTCGTGCAGGGGGTGGTGTTTCAGGGTTTAGGCCAGTGCAGTGATTTTCGGGCAGTGTAGGGGGTCGTGCTGGGGGTGGTGTTTCAGGGTTTAGGGCAGTGCAGTGGTGTTCGGGCAGTGTAGGGGGTCGTGCTGGGGGTGGTGTTTCAGGGTTTAGAGTGCAGTGGTGTTCGGGCAGTGTAGGGGGTCTTGCTGGGGGTGATGTTTCAGGGTTTAGGGCAGTGCAGTGGTGTTCGGGCAGTGTAGGAGGTCTTGCTGGGGGTAGTGTTTCAGTGTTTAGGGCAGTGCAGTGGTGTTCGGGCAGTGTAGGGGGTCGTGCTAGGGTATGTGTTTCAGGGTTTAGGGCAGTGCAGTGGTGTTCAGGCAGTGTAGGGGGTCGTGCAGGGGCTGGTGTTTCAGGGTTTAGGGCAGTGCAGTGGTGTTCGGGCAGTGTAGGGGGGTCGTGCTGGGGTAGTGTTTTAGGGTTTAGGGTAGTGCAGTTGTGCTTGTGTAGTGTAGGAGGTCGTGCTGGGGGTAGTGTTTTAGAGTTTAGGGTAGTGCAGTGGTGTTTGTGTAGTGTAGGGGGTCATGTTTTAGGGTAGTGCAGTGGTGTTTGGGTAGTGTAGGGGGTCGTGCTGGGGGTAGTGTTTTAGGATTTAGGTTAGTGCAGTGGTGTTTGGGTAGTGTAGGGGGTCGTGCTGGGGTAGTGTTTTAGGGTTTAAGGTAGTGCAGTGGTGTTTGTGTAGTGTAGGGGGTCGTGCTGGGGGTAGTGTTTTAGGGTTTAGGGTAGTGCAGTGGTGCTTGTGTAGTGTAGGGGGTCGTGCTGGGGGTAGTGTTTTCGGGTTTAGGGTAGTGCAGTGGTGTTTGTGTAGTGTAGGGGGTCATGTTTTAGGGTAGTGCAGTGGTGTTTGGGTAGTGTAGGGGGTCGTGCAGGGGGTAGTGTTTTAGGATTTAGATTAGTGCAGTGGTGTTGGGGTAGTGTTTTAGGGTAGTGCAGTGGTGTTTGTGTAGTGTAGGGGGTCATGCTGGGGGTAGTGTTTTAGGGTATAGGATAGTGCAGTGGTGCTTGTGTAGTGTAGGGGGTCGTGCTGGGGTAGTGTTTTAGGGTTTAGGGTAGTGCAGTGGTGTTTTTGTAGTGTAGGGGGTCATGTTTTAAGATGCAACGCTCCAATACCTGACCAGTCTGCACTACATAAAACTGCAAAAAACTAAAAATAAAAAGTGTTTTGCACACTTTTGTCATTGGGCTATATGTGGGCTACATCTCAGTAATATTTGTGCTACATTTGGGCTCTTTTTTCACTGGTGGCCATCTTGGAAGACTTCTTTGTTATGAAGTTTCCTAATTTCCTCATTTACTGCAGTCTCCTCAGTAGGAAATGCTTTCAGTTTTTTACTTTGATTCCATCAAGAAGGCATTCAGATGTGTCACATATTTGCCATAAATTCAGAATGTTATTACTCTAGTTGTTCATTAGATCACTGTAGTAAAGCTACTGCTCACCAAGGAGTTAACTGGAAGTCTACTGCTGGTATTGAAAGTGATTGTTTCAGTCTGCATGTCAGAATTTTCTAATGAAATAGAAGAGGATTTGAGATCTCACTTAAAACATGCACTAAATTTTCTTTTTGCAGCACTAACCATAATTTCTATGGCAAAATGAACCCCCTCATTTTGTTCCTTTTTAAATTAAATGTTTTAAGTGTTACCAGTTTATTCCAATCAAGATGGCTTCAGGTGTGCCATACTTTTGTCATAAGTAAGGCTGTTAGCACTCTAGTTGTTCTTTAGAACACTCTGGGAAGCTGCAGTAGAACACAAAGGCATCAACTGACAGGCTGCTCCTGTTGAAATATAACAGGAAGATATTTGAGATCTCACTTAAAACATGTCCTAATTTTTCTTTCTACAGCACTAACCATAATTTCTATGGCAAAATGAACCCCTCATTTTGTTCCTTTTTAAATTAAATGTTTTAAGTGTTACCAGTTTATTCCAATCAAGATGGCTTCAGGTGTGCCATACTTTTGTCATAAGTAAGACTGTTAGCGCTCTAGTTGTTCTTTAGAAAACTCTGGGAAGCTGCAGTAGAACACAAAGGCATCAACTGACAGGCTGCTACTGTTGAAATATAACAGGAAGATATTTGAGATCACACTTGAAACATGTCCTAATTTTTCTTTCCAGAGCACTAACCATAATTTCTATGACAAGATGAACCCCATCATTTTGTTCCTTTTTAAATTAAATGTTTTAAGTGTTACCAGTTTATTCCAATCAAGATGGCTTCAGGTGTGCCATACTTTTGTCATAAGTAAGGCTGTTAGCACTCTAGTTGTTCTTTTGAACACTCTGGGAAGCTGCAGTAGAACACAAAGGAATCAACTGACAGTCTCTGCCCTTGTTGGATGTACATGTTTTACTGAGAATGTCAGACTTCATTCTCACATGACTGAGAAAGATAATGTGAATTTACAGAAAATATGCTCTCATTTTAGCTTCTGGGGCACCTTCCAAAACTGTATGGGACAAGCATGTGAAAATAGTTTTCTCTCAAACATGATTCATGATATCCCAGCAGAAGGTTTTTCACAGGGTAAAATCACCTTAGAACACACCACAATTCCTGAAATTAGTATGGTACCATCAACAAATGAATTCTAATGTAACTAAAGTCTGTTATCACCCTTTATAGTTCTCCTTTTGGTAACCCTCAAAATCTTCGATTCACTACAATGCATTTCAAAGGGGTACTATCATTTATATTGGTCCCAAGATGGCTGCCAGCAATTCCAGGATGAAGTGCTGACAGCCAATCAGATCTCACGATGACATGTGTGGTTAGGCTCCGCCCAGATATATATGTGTTTTTACTTTTGATTTTCTCAGCAACTACTGAACGGATTTACACCATTTAACAAAAGGGTTCTTTTGAACCAAGAACTACCTCTTTGCCAAATTTGGTGTAATTCCGTTCAGCAGTTCGGGCTGTAGCCTTGCATAAAGTTTCCTATGGGAAACTGATTTTTTGACTCTTATTTTTTAATTTCTCCGCAACTACTGAACGGATTTACACCATTTAACAAAAGGGTTCTTTCTGAACCAAGAACTACCTCTTTGCCAAATTTGGTGTAATTCCGTTCAGCAGTTCAGGCTGTAGCCGTGTCTAAAGTTTCCTATGGGAAAATGAATGGGGAAAACACGTTTTGGGACCCCCTTTTTCTCGGCCCCGCTTGATGAATCACCCTGAGACTTTCAGGGTAGGAGCGGACCGGAGCGGGCCATAAAGTTTGAAAATTTCGCGAAGATTCGTCAACCGACGCAAGAGTTATTTCAAATAGAATGTCGCGGATTTCCTATGGAAAATAGGTCCTAACTATAACTATCTACTGGCGACCGCCGTAGATAGTATATATATATATATATATATATATATATATATATATATATATATATATTATCTACTGGCGGTCGCCAGTAGATAGTTATAGTTACAACCTATTATCCATAGGAAATCCGCGACATTCTATTTGAGATAACTCTCTTGCCGGTTGACGTATCTTCGCGAAATTTTCAAACTTTGTGGCTCGCTCCGGTCCGCTCCTTCCCTGAAAGTCTCGGGGAGATTCGTCAAGCGGGGCCGAGAAAAAGGGGGTCCCAAAACGCGTTTTCCCCATGCATTTTTCCATAGGAAACTTTAGACACGGCTACAGCCCGAACTGCTGAACGGAATTACACCAAATTTGGCAAAGAGGTAGTTCTTGGTTCAGAAAGAACCCTTTTGTTAAATGGTGTAAATCCGTTCAGTAGTTGCTGAGAAAATGAAAAGTAAAAAGATAGTGATATCTATGGCCGAGTAGGGTCCGCGTACCCTCAGCGCACCCTGCGCGCACCGTCCCGATCACGAGCTGCATGTTAATTGGCAGTCAGCTGGCTGTCAACATTCCGATTCAGGAAATGTTGGCAGCCATTTTGTCCCTCGGTAGAACCGAGGGACAGAAACAAGTGCGCAAAGCGCACAAAGGGGGCAGGGTAGAAACACCCTGACCCCTAGGTTTGCTCAGGGGTCCCACAGGACCCCCTGGGCAAAAATAAATAAAAAAATTTTTAAAAATCGGCAGGATGCGCTCAGGGTGCGCGAATCCTGCCGAAAAAAAATCGAAGCGCGGTCTCCGCGCTTCGATGTTAATTGGCCCCGGGTGGGCCAAGTCCCGGGGGCATGCTGGGAGGGGGTTAATTTTATGTGTGGGGGCCTCTAAGGCCCCTCAAGCCCCGGGGACCACCACCCCCAGGGCTTTATGTATAATGGTGCGGGAGGGCTCTGAGCCCTCCCGCAGCCCCGGGGACCACCACCTCCCCGGGGCTTCTTTTTTTAAATTAAAAACCTGTGTGGGGGCTCCAGCCCCACACGCCCGGAGACCACCACCTCCCGGGGCACTAAGAAAAATTAAAATGGGGGTCCGTTTTGGACCCCCAAGCCCCGAGGACCACCACCTCCCGGGGCTTTCAAAATGTAGGGAGGGGCCGCGCGGCCACCCTCCTGGATCCTGTGGTGGCCCTGGGGACCGCCACCCCCAGGGCCGGCTCCTGCAGTGTCCCGGGGTGCCCACCCCGGGACACTGCTGTTTGCAATGACAGGACGGAGCCTCGCGGCTCCCGTCCTGTCATTGCAAACTGCTTTGGATATTGGAAGAGAGAGCAGGAAACCTGCTCTCTCTTCCAATATCCAAAGCTGATTGCTTTCCACATGGGGAGCAGCATGTTAGCTGCTCCCCATGTGTAGCAATGCCGGCTCCCGTAGGACACGGGGAGCCGGCGGGACTGTAGGGGGTCTGGGGACCCCCCACAGTCCCCAACGAGAGGCCAGGCCCCGGGGGATGGGGTCCCCGGGGCCATAAGTGGCCACGGAGGGGGCCACGCAGCCCCCTCCCCAAAGTAACAAAAAAAAAAAAATTTAAAAAGTGCAAGGCCGGCCCCGGGGATGGGGTCCCCGGGCCTTAAATGGCCTGAGGAGGGGGCCACGCAGCCCCCTCCAAATAAAAAAAGAGGCCATGCCCCGGGGGATGGGGTCCCCGGGGCCAATACAGGCCCAGGGAAGGGGGCCACGCGGCCCCTTCCCGTTTTTATTTTATTTTAATTTAAAAAAGGGGTAAGGCCCTGGGGGATGGGGTCCCCAGGGCCTAAAAATAGGAAAAAGGAAGGGGGCCACACAGCCCCCTTCAGGGGAAAAAAAAAAAACGATCGGGCCCGCAGGCCCCGCCCCTTCCTTCACCACTCTGCAAACGCGCCCCTGGCGCGTTTGCAGAGGGGGACCAATTCCCCTTGAATACTGGGGTCCCTGGGGCCAACTAGCCCACCAGGAATCTCCAGTATGCGCCAGGGGCTGCCTTGCAGAGAGGTGTACAGAGGCCACGCCCCTTTACACCTCTCTGCAACGCAGCTCTGTGGCGCTTTTGGAGGTATATGGTGGGCTAGTTGCACCCCAGGGACCCTCAGGATTCAAGGGGAGTTAATCCCCGACTTAAAACGCGCCACGGGCGCGTTTGCACAGTGGTGAAGGAGGGGGCGGGGCTTCAGGTGACATGTGTGCAAACAGGCCCCGTGGCGCGTTTTAAGATGGGGAATTAAATCCCCTTCAATCCTGAGGGTCCCTGGGGGCCAACTAGCCCAACAGGTACGTCCAGAAAGCGCCACAGAGCTGCGTTGCAGAGAGGTGTAAAAGGGGTGTGGCCTCTGTACATGTCTCTGCAACGCAGCCCCTGGCGCATACTGGAGGTTCCTGGTGGGCTAGTTGGCCCGTAGGGACCCTCATGATTCAAGGGGACTTAATCCCCCTACTTAAAACACGCCACGGGGCGCGTTTGCACAGATGTCACCTCAGGCCCCGCCCTCCCTTCACCATTGTGCAAATATTCCTCTAAAATCAGCCGAAATACGAATTCTGATTTACTCACCTGTTATCAGGAGAGACCTCAGTGCTGCATCTTTCAGCCCAGTACTAATCCTGAAAAGTAATTTTAACCGTACTTACCAGTAACTTGAATTTCCTTCCATAGGCTAACATTGACTGGTTTCACTTGGAAATTCTTCTAAGTGTGGAGTTTTGGAACTTTAAAATATTCCTCTAAAATCAGCCGAAATACGAATTCCGATTTACTCACCTGTTATCAGGAGAGACCTCAGTGCTGTATCTTTCAGCCCAGTACTGGTCCTGAAAAGTAATTTTAACCGTACTTACCAGTAACTTGAATTTCCTTCCATAGGCTAACATTGACTGGTTTCACTTGGAAATTCTTCTAAGTGTGGAGTTTTGGAACTTTAAAATATTCCTCTAAAATCAGCCGAAATACGAATTCCGATTTACTCACCTGTTATCAGGAGAGACCTCAGTGCTGCATCTTTCAGCCCAGTACTGATCCTCAAAAGTAATTTTAACCGTACTTACCAGTAACTTGAATTTCATTCCATAGTATATAATTGCCTGCTTTTTGCTGAAAAAGTTTCTAAGTGTTGATTTTTGAAACATACAAATATTCCTCTAAAATCAGCCGAAATACGAATTCCGATTTACTCACCTGTTATAAGGAGAGACCTCAGTGCTGTATCTTTCAGCCCAGTACTGGTCCTGAAAAGTAATTTTAACCGTACTTACCAGTAACTTGAATTTCCTTCCATAGGCTAACATTGACTGGTTTCACTTGGAAATTCTTCTAAGTGTGGAGTTTTGGAACTTTAAAATATTCCTCTAAAATCAGCCGAAATACGAATTCCGATTTACTCACCTGTTATCAGGAGAGACCTCAGTGCTGCATCTTTCAGCCCAGTACTGATCCTCAAAAGTAATTTTAACCGTACTTACCAGTAACTTGAATTTCCTTCCATAGGATATCATTGCCTGCTTTTTGCTGAAAAAGTTTCTAAGTGTTGATTTTTGAAACATACAAATATTCCTCTAAAATCAGCCGAAATACGAATTCCGATTTACTCACCTGTTATCAGGAGAGAACCCAGTGCTGCATCTTTTAGCCCAGCACTGACCCTGAAAAGTAATTTTAACCGTACTTACCAGTAACTTATCTTTTCTTCCATAGGAATCCATTGTCTGGTTTTCAGCAGAAAAGTTTCAAAGTGTCGATTTTCACAAACTACAAATATTCCTTAAAAATCGCCTGTATGACTTAAACGCATTTTTTCAACTGTTTACAGGAGATGCACCAGTGCTGGATCCAGGATCCAACACTGAGTAAGAAAAAGTAACGATAACAGTTTTTACCAGCTAAGTGAATTTCCTTCCATAGGATAACATTGGTGATTCTATGAGGAAAAGTTTCTAAGTGTCAACTTTTAAAATACAATAATATTCCTTAAAAATCACGACTGTAACCAAAACGCTTTTACTCAACTGTTTACAGGAGATGTCCCAGGACTGAATCTAGGATCCAGTCCTGTGGTTAGAAAAGTAATCCATAAAGTAACTAATTGCATTTAACTAGAAATTCACATTGAGCTGAATGTTGCATTGTGTTTGAAAATGTGTTGCCCATTGCAACAACTGTAACTACTGTACTTAAAAGTCTATTGCCTATGTGCTAAGTATTTAAACTAAAGTAATTCATTCTGAGAAAGTATTTTTTGTAATGTAATGTATAATGTAATTACAATGTAATTTAAAAAATAAAATATGTAAAAGAAATTGTTTCTAAAAATGTAGTAAATCAGTATGAAAAAAATAATATAAAAATTAATGCATTTAAAAAACCTTTGAAATTCACTGAAAAAACCGTAGGTTTCAGGCACGTTATAGTTACAAATTAGCATTTAAAAAACCTTTGAAATTCACTGAAAAAACCATAGGTTTCAGACACGTTATAGTTAGAAATTAGCATTTAAAAAACCTTTGAAATTCACTGAAAAAACCATAGGTTTTAGGGACAGTTATAGTTACAAATTAGCATTTAAAAAACCTTTGAAATTCACTGAAAAAACCATAGGTTTCAGATATGTTATAGTTACAAATTAGCATTTAAAAACCTTTGAAATTCACTGAAAAAACCATAGGTTTTAGGGACAGTTATAGTTAGTTGGACATTTCACTCGTACAAAACCCGTGAAATTCCCCCGTTATAGTTAGTTCAGCTAACTATAACTCGCGCCCCGCAATGCACTGCTGATGACGTCACATATTACATCACTCATGACATGGTCAGTGACATCACTGATGACATCACTGATGACATCTCAAATGACATCACTGATGACATCATCCACGTGATAATCTGATGCAGCTCCTCACACCCTAATATAACCTTTGATACACCCAATCTAAATTACAGACTGCCATTCGCAAAACTATAGACACTCCAACACCAATAACTACATACCCACTCACTGATTCTTAGGTCTACACACACACATCCACTCACTCACCCGTACAGTCACTCATACTTATGGTCACTCAGTACAGGACTATCATATGCACTCTTACTCCTATATAGACACTCAAACACCGCCACTCATCCAAAGAGGTACTCACACACCTAGTCAGTCATGCAAATAATTAAACACACTGCCATTTACTCACCTATACAGTTATACACACACCAGCTCACTTAATCATACAAATACTAGCACATTGTTACGCTCTTATACAATCACTGATACAAGCACACACTCATCCATACAGCCACTATCACAATCACTCACTCTCGCTTATAGCTATTTATATACTCCAACACACATATATACTGGCTTTCACATATGTAGTTACTCACACATGTACCACTGGGACATACATTCACTCACTAACACACTCTTACACACACTTACCCACCCATACAGTCTATCACAGATGCACTCTTGAAACCATCCACCCAGTGAATCACCCACTCACACATCTATGCACAGAGTCGCACACACCCCACCCACACAAACACTCAGGCACCCATACAGATACTCAGACAACCAATCAATAACTCATATAGACACTCATGTAGCTATTCACAAACCCATGCAGCCACTTACACAGCAACAGACAGACGGATACAGACATTCACCCAGTTTAGTCACTAACCCATGCATTCAGTAAGATACGTTTAATCACTCACTTACAGAGTCAGTCACGCACCTACTAAATCATCCATTCAGACACTTATACACCCACTCATTCTTCAATACGCCTTTCCCTATATATATTAAACATTTTTAAACTTTACAGAAACACACACTCACTGGATGATGTCATCAGTGATGTCATTTGAGATGTCATCAGTGATGTCATCAGTGATGTCACTGACCATGTCATGAGTGATGTAATATGTGACGTCATCAGCAGTGCATTGCGGGGCGCGAGTTATAGTTAGCTGAACTAACTATAACGGGGGAATTTCACGGGTTTTGTATGAGTGAAATGTCCAACTAACTATAACTGTCCCTAAAACCTATGGTTTTTTCAGTGAATTTCAAAGGTTTTTTAAATGCTAATTTGTAACTATAACATATCTGAAACCTATGGTTTTTTCAGTGAATATATATATATATATATATATGTATATATATATATATAAATTAACTGGAAAAAACAAAGGTTATAGGGATGTTATAGTTAGACTGACATTTCATTCATACGAAACCAGAGAAATTCAGAAGTTATAGTTAGCTGAGCTAACTATAGCTCATGCCCCGAAAGGGACTGCTTATGACCTCACTCATTACATCACTCATGACATGGTCAGTGACATCACTGATGACACCTCAAATGACATCACTGATGACATCATCCAGGGACTCTGAGTGGGACTCGGGGTGGTTTTAAAAAGTTTAACTTTTTTCTCCAGGTTCACCAGAAGGACGAATTGTCTTGCACTTCCCTCTTTTTCCCCAATTTCCGGATTATTGTGGAATCCACAATACAGGAACGGTACTCCTTAGGACACCCTTCTGACCATCTCCTTGACTTCAGAGTAGATTAGATTTTTGTTTCCCCCGGTCCTGATGAAACGCCGCTCATCCATTAGAAGACTATATGCGTGAAACATGTCGACCTTTTAACCACCTTCACCTCTCACCACACACACACTAGGCTGCAGAAGGTTTAATTCTCCTTTCCAGCCACTCTCGTAGTCTGTTTTTAGCCATAGCATCAGTGCCCAGTGACTAAAGGTTCTTGGGGCACTCATAGTTATTTTTTAATGCACTCACTGCACCCACTCTACTCACCATACGCTTGCCCCACCACCTCATCACATAGGGCCTCCTGGCTTACAACGTAGAAGATCTCCGGCAAAGAGCCCCCCTGCGGGGCCCGTTGGGCATTGCAGCGCCGGCCCAATGAGGAGCTGCCCTATGATGAAGCATCACACCTCTCGGGGTGTGTGAGGGCCCTTGCTCCTTATTGGAGCTCTCCCTTCCCTCTGTTCCTTCTCTTACCTGGTATTCTGTTTCCTTCTGACCTTCCCATCCCCCTCCTTAGGAACTACATACCTTTTTGATTTACTGTTAAATATATATACTAAGGTGTATTGGTGAATCAGTGGGTGTATAAGTGCCTGTATGGTTGATTGATTTAGTGGGTGCATGACTGACTGTATAAGTGAGTGATTAGGTGTCTCAGTGAATGTATAGGTGAGTAACTAGGTTGTGCGAATGTCTGTATCAGTCTGTCAGTTGGTGTCTAAGTGGATGTATGGGTTGGTGAGTGGGTACGTGAGTGGCTTTATGGTTGATTGATTGGTTCTCTGAGTACCTGTATGAGTGTCTATGTGGGTGGGTGAGGGTATGTATAACTGCCTGTTTGGATGAGTGAGTAGAAGAGTCAGTGGCAGTATGGGTTCATTATCTGTGAAGGGCTGGATGGGTGACTGAGTGTGTGTATGGATGTGTTGGTGAGTGAATGGATGTGTCAGTGGTATATGGGTGAGTAACTGCAAATGTGAAAGTCAGTATAGGTGAGTGTTGGAGTATATAAGTGACAGTATTTATGACTGAGTGACTGTGAGAGTAGACATATGGGTGAGTGTCAGGCCTGGGTGTAGTCCGCAGAGTTTTGCTACGCGAAACTCCGCGAAGTTACAAAAACCCGCCGCGAAGTTCCGCGAGTGGCAGAGTGCAGTGCGAACTGCAGTTTGTGCTGGTATTCCTGCCGCTCGGGTAGAAATTCTACCCGAGCGGCAGCTCGCGCTCGCGAACTTACCGTTCGTGATCGCGAGCGGGGGAAAAACTCTGCTGCACATTGCAAAGCGGAGTTTTCTGCACTCCGCGAGCTCCGCGGAGTGCAGAAAACTCCGCAAACGGAGCGAAGTTCACCGCCCAGGCCTAGTGAGTGTGTGATTGTGCCAGTGACTGTATAGGTGAGTGAGTATGTGTTAGTATCTGCATGAATAAGTGAGTGGGTGTGTGTATAACTGTATGGGTGAGTAAGTGGCTGTATAATTGACACCATGGGTTAGTGACTAGGTGTGTGAGTAGCTCTATGGGTGACTGACAGTGTGTGAGTGGCTGTATGGGTGTAGAAGTGGATATATCAGTGGCTGTATTTGTGAGTGAGTTGGTGTATGTGTGGCTGTATGGGTGACTGAGTGGATGTGTGTGTAGACCTATGAATCAGTGAGTTGGTTTGTAAGTAAGTGTATGGGTGTATCAATGGTTTTTAGAACGGTAGTGTGGAAGTTGGAGTGGGTGTATGAAAGGTTATATTGGGATGTGAGTGGGTATGTCAGAGATTCTGTAGATGATGTCATCAGTGATATCATCAGTGAGGTCTTTTGAGATGTCATCAGTAATGTCACTGACTATGTCATGAGTGATGTAATATGTGAGGTCATAAGCAGTGCATTGCGGAGGTGCAAGTTATAGTTAGCTCAGCTAAGTATAACTGCTAAATTTCTCTGGCTTTGTTTGAGTGAAATGACAGCCTAACTATAACGTCCCTGTAACCTTTGGTTTTTCTCAGTGAATTTATAAGGTTTTTCTAAAATTCTATTTCCGAAACAAGAATGTCCCTGTAACCTTTGTTTTTTTTTGTGTGAATTACTAAGGTTTAGTAAATGATAATTCCTAACTATAACGTTAATGTAACCTTTGGTTTTTGTCAGTGGATTTCTATGGTTTTTAAAGTAGTATTCATGTTTGCAGAGTGGTGGAGAAATGGGGTGGGGCCTTCGACCAGCTCTCAGGAATTCTGCTGTGTAGGACTTACAGGAGGTACCAGGAGGGCTTCTTGGCCCCCAAGGTCCCTCAGGAGTAAAGTGGACTTCATCCTCCAACCAGTAGTGCACCACGAGCCGCATTTGCAAAGTGGTGGAGAAAGGGGGCATGGCCTCCAAACACCTCTTAGCAGTCCCGCTGTGTGGGACTTACTGAAGGTAAGAGGATGGGTAGTTGGCCCCCAAGGATGTCGTTGGGGGCCAAATACCCCTCCTGTTACCTCCAGTAAGTCCCACACAGCAGGATTGCTGAGAAGTTGTCAGAGGCCATGCCCCCTTTATCCTCCACTCTAAAAAGTCCCCTTGGCTTCATAGGGTGCTTGAGGGTCAGCAAGCCCTCCTGTTACCTCCAGTTAGTCCCACGCAGTGGGTTTGCTGAGGGGTTTTTGGTGGCCATGCCCTCTTTCTCCACCACTGATGACCCTTAGCAGCCAAGGGGACTTCATCCCCCAACCAGGAGCACACCAAGAGGAGCATTTGCAGAGTAGTGGAGAATGGGGGCACGTGTCCCCCCTTCTCTGGACCATTTTGGGCCCAGGGTCCCATCCCCGGGGCCTCACCCTTTAAAATAAATGTTTATGAAAAAACGAGAGGGGGGCTGTGCGACTCTCCTCCCGGGCCAATTTCGGCCTCGGGGACCCCATCCCTCAGGGTCCGGCCTTTAGTTTATTTTTATACTTCAAAGGGAGGGGGACCCCCTCCCGGGCCATTTTCGGCCCCAGGGTTCCTGGGGTGTGCCCATTTAAAAAATTACATTCTGTAAAAAAAAGGGAGGGGGACACTCAAGCCCCTTCCGAAGGAAGGCCGATTTAGACCCCAAGGACCCTATCCCCTGGGGCCAGGCCTTTATTTATTTTTTTTAAAAGGAGAGGAGGCCGCGCGGTCCCCCTCCCAGTCCTATTTCGGCCCTGGGACACCATCCCCCAGGGCTAGGTCTTCATAATTTGTTTTTTAAATGGGGAGGGGCCAGCATGGCCCCCCTCCCTGGGCCGATATTGCCCCGGCAGACCCAATCCTCGGGACATAGCCACCTCATTGGGGACCACAGGGGAGCCTGAAGGCTTCCAAGGTCCTTGCTGCTGACATGCTTCTCCCTCTGTCCAAAAGCAATGCTGCTCCGCTTCGTGCAAGCGAGAGCTTTTTTGCTCTCGCTTGCACGAAACAGACCAGAGTTTGCTATGGCTTGGTTAGAGCGGTGCTCCCACCAAGCTATAGCAAACTCTAATGTCCTAGGGGTGGACACCCCGGGACATTGCTGGAGCTGGCAGTGGGGGGGTACCTATTGCCGTGTGGGGCTCCTGGAGGGGGGCTGCATGGCCCCACTCCATTATTGAAATTTGCCCCGGGGAGGTGGTGGTCCCCAGGGCCAGAGGTCCGCAATCGACCCCTTTAATTGTTGTATGTGTGCCCCTGGGAGGTGGCAGTCCCCGGGGCTGCGTGGGTGACCAAAGCCCCCCACGCATTATTATTTGATATAGCCTCGGGGAGGTGACCTCCCCAGGGCTGTGGGGGGCGCATAGCCCCCCGCATTTGTGTAAATTAGCCCCGGGAAGGTGGCATTCCCCAGGCTGCAGGGGAAGCCGTAGGACCTCCCCTGCAATGTTTTTTAAAAATAAAGTATGTGCCTCAGGGACGTGGCGGTCCCCTGGGCAGCGGAGGAGGCCCAACAGCCTTCCCCGCATTACTAAAAAAAAAAATGTGCCCTGCAGAGGTGGCGGTCCCCAGGTAGGGGGGTCCATGAAGCCTCCTCCATATTATTGAAATTAGCCCCAGGGAGGTGGCGGTCCCCGGGGCAGGTGGGTCCACAAGGCATTCCCATATTGTTTATATTAGCCCCGGGGAGGGAGTAGTCCCCGGTGCAGGAAGGTCCATGAAGCCCTCCCCTACATAATTAGTAATAGCCACGGGGAGGTGGCAGTCCCGGGGCTGCGGGCAGGACCAGTGGGCCTTCACGCATTCATAATGAAAAGCACCCATGGAGGTGGCAGTCCCCGGGGCTTTGAATAGCCTGAGGAAGGGGGCCCCATGTGTCTCCTTCCTATATTTATTATATGCCCCCGGGACCTGGCCCACTCAGGAGTTATTTAAAAGCAAGCATGGGAGCCTGATGTTGTTTGCTTTTTAAAAAAAGTTTGCCATTTCATGGCAATTTTATTTTTTTAAATTCTTTCATGCTGTGACGTGTTCCTAGGGGGATGCCAAGGCCATGGCTTGGGGGTCTGGGTATTCCTACCCTGCCCCCTTTTCTTTATTTTCACTTTATTTTGGGGGAGACTCGGTGAAACAGAGTCCCAAGTTGGCTGCCAACACTTCCTGGTTGAAGTGGAGAGGATGTGGCCTAATGGCTAGGGTGGTTGACCTCAAAGCTGGTGAACCGGGTTCAAGTCTCGGCAGGGATGCTCAGCATCCTTTGATTCTGGGCAAATCACATAATCTCCCCGTGCCTAGCAAAAATGAATGTGTCCGCCTGTAACGCAACTGGTGCTCATGTAAAGTGCTCTGATACCTTCGGGTCTAGTTTGCGCTATATAAAACTCTGAATAAAAAATAAAAAGTGTTGACAGCCAATCAGAGAGGTGCATTTCCCTGCACAAGCTAGGTTTTTTTTCACGAAGGCTTTGCGACCAGAGATATCACTATAATTCTCAACTTAAATTTCTCAACAACTACTGAACAGATTTACACCAATTAACAAAAAGCCCAATCTGCGTAACAACATCTACCTTTCTGCCAAATTTGGTGTAAGTCCGTTCAGCGGTTCGGGCAGTAGATGTGGCTAAAGGTTCCTAGGGGAATTAACACTACAAATGCACCCTTAATTCGCACCCCTATTTCTCAGTCCCCACTGCTCGGATCACCCCCAAACTTTCCATGACACACAGAACCTACCTTGACACGTTTTTGGGAAAATTTCATGAAAATGTTCAAACAACGCCAAAGTTATAGCCAAGTCAAAAAGTGATTTTCCTATGGAAACTAGGTTCCACCTTCACGGGGCTTTTTTAATATAATGGAGGGAGGCCACGTAGACCCCATCCTGGGCTCTTTTGAGCCTCAGGGACCACCACTGCCCGGGGCTTTGTTTTCCATTTGGAGGGGGCCGCATGGACCCCCTTTTTTTACGATAAGTTGAAGCCACCTCCCTAGGGCTAAATTAAAAAAATGGGGGGCCACTTGGACACCCGGGGACTATCACATCCCGGGGTCTAAAATGTAATTAAAACTGGGAGGGGGCCGAGCGGCCCCCCTCCCGGGCCCCTTGGACCACCACCTCCCCGAGGTCAGCTTGTGCTCACAGGAGGGGCCATGCAGCCTCCCTCCTGGAACCAATAGTGGCCCTCGGGACTCCCACCCTCCAGAGCCAGCTCCTGCTATGTCCCCAGGTACCCATCCCCGGGACATAGCTATTCGCTGTGACTTGGTAGAGCTGAGAAAATGCTCTTGCTTGCTAGAAGCAGAGGTTTCGTCTGTTTCCCTGGCCGCTGTTAAGCGGCAAGGGAAACAGACAAAAGGATTGCTCTCACAGGGGAGCTGTATGCTTAGCGGATCCCTCTCTGTGAGATCAATGCCAGCTCTCGTAGGAGGCAGGGAAATGGCTACGACTGCGGGGGACTTGAGTCAGAATAAAGGTCAGCAACAAGCAGAAAGAGACAAAATAAAGGTGAGAAATTAGTAGAAAGAGGCAAATAAAGTTTAGCAACGAGCAGAAAGAGGGATGATAGAGGTGAGAAACAAGCAGAAAGAGGCAGAATATAGGTCAGAAACTAGCAGAAAGAGGCAGAATAGAGGTCAGAAATGAGAAGCAAAAGGCAGAATAAAATCGGAAATGAGAAAGAGGCAAAATAGAGATCAGAAATGAGTATGAAGAGGCAAAATAGAAGTCAGAAACGAGCGGAAAGAGACCCCAAACTACCCTCAGCAGCCAATAGGACTTCCTCCCCCAACCGCAGAGTGGTTCAGAAAGGGGGTAGGGCTTCCAACGAGGTCTCAGCAATCCCGCTGTGGAAGACTTACTGGTGACAACAATAGGCTTTCGTGGCATCCAAGGACCCTCACCAGCCGAGGGGGCTTAAACGTCCAACCAATAGTGAGATAGTAGGCACATTTGCAGAGTGGTTGAGAAAGTTAACAGGGCCTCCGACGAGGTCCCAGCAATCCTGCTGTGGGGGACTTACTGATGGAACCAATGGGGGTTCTTGGGGCCCAAGGGCCCTCGGCAGCCAAGGGGACTTCATCACCCAACCAGTAGTGCACCAGGAGGCATGTTTGCAGAGTGGTTGAGAGAGGGGGCAGGTCCTCCGATGAGGTCTCAGCAGTCCCATTGTGGGGGACTTACTGGGTGGCAACAATAGGGGTTCTTTCCCCCCCAGGGACCCTCAGCAGCCAAGGGGACTTCATCCTTCAATCAGTAGTGTTCCAGTAGGTGCATTTGCAGAGTGGTTGAGAAAGGTTGCAGGCCTCTGATGAGGTGTTAGCAATCCTGCTGAGGTGGACGAACTGGTGGCAACAATAGGGGTTCTTGGCCCCCAAGGGCCCTCAGGATCCAAGGGAACACACTCACTAACACACCCACTGAGACACTCATACACTCACTCACACACTCACTGTCAAGGGTTACAGGCTACACTTAGAAAATAAAATTAAGAAACATTAGAAATTCACTTAAAAAAACCAAAGGTTACAGGGACATTATAGTTAGGAAACAGAATTTAAAAAACCTTAGACATTCACTGAAAAAACCAAAGGTTACAAGGAAGTTATAGTTAGGCCTGGGCGGTGAACTCCGCTCCGCTCACGGAGTTTGCAGAGTTTTCTGCACTCCGCGTTACGCTGAGATCGCGGAGTTCCAAAAAACTCCGGTTCGCGGAGCGGAGTTTTTTTCCTCGCTCGCATTCGTCAACATCAAGTTGGCGACCGCAAGCGAGAAAAATCAACCTCCCGGCGAGATTTTTCCTTGTTTGCGATCGTCAACATCAAGTTGGCGAGCTCGAGCGTGGAAAATCAACATCCCGGCGAGATTTCTCAACGCGGGGGGGTCAGGTTTCTCATTGCGAGTGGTCGCGTATGCTCGCGACCGCTCGCGTTGAGAAACTGCCCGTTCGCGTTGAGAAAGCTGCCGCTCGAGTAAAAATCTACTCGAGCGGCAGAAAAGGAAAGCTTGCGCTGTGCATGGTGCCGTTCGCAATGATTGCACAGTGCGGCCAAGCATCCGGCACTGTGCAATCACCGCATTTTTCTATCATACTCCGCCGCTCGCGGAGCTCTGCGTAGTGCGACAGAGTTTTTTATGCACTTCGCGGTGTTCCGCGTAGTGCAACTCCGTGAACTCCGCCCAGGGTTAGTTATAGTTAGGCTCAGATTTCACTCATACAAAACCATAGAAATTCAGCAGTTATAGTTACCTTAGCTAACCATAATTTATGCCCCCACAATGCACTGCTTATGACCTCACATATTAAATCACTCACGACATGGTTAGTGACATCACTTATGATATCTCAAATGACATCACTGATAACATCATCCACAGAACCAGTCACACACCTACTCACACCCCATACAAACTCTTGTATGCCCATTCACACACCAGTACTACCACTGACATACATATTCATAGACCTATACCAGTACTCATACACCCACTCACTCCTCCATAGAGCCACTGACACAACTACTCACTTACTCGTATAGCCACTCACATAACCATTCACTCACCCATACAGCCACTCATACAACCAGTTACTCTCCCATACAGCCAGTCACATAACCACACACTCACCCATACAGCTATTCACACAGCCACTTATTGTACTACAAAGCCACAGACCCACTTAGTCACCCAATCAGCCTTTCAACGCAGCCACTCACTCACCCATACAAGCCCTCATACTCTCACTCACACAACCACTTACATGCCCATTCACACATCCATACACTCACCCATACAGCCATTCACACAGACACTCACTGTCCAATAAAGTCACTCACACACTAAGTCACTTAACAAAACACCTACTCAAACAGCCACTCACTCACCCCTACAGCCACTTACACTCCCAGTCACTCATTCATACAGCCATTCAGACACCCACTTTCTCACCCATACAGCCACTACACACCCACTTACCCACTGATAGAACAACTTATACCATCAAGAACCCACCCATACAGCCACTGACACACCCACTCACTCACCAATACAGCCACTCACATAGCATCTCACTCACCCACACAGCTACTCACACAACCACTTACACACCCATACAGCCACTTACATACCCATAGTCACAAGGATACGTAGTCACACAGCCAATCACATGATATATATTAAAAGTAGTATCACTCATCAGTTGTACACTTAGTAAACTACTTTAACTTTTGTAGTACCTTAGTATATATCTTTAACAATCATAAACTTTTACAAAATACTTATACTCACTGGATGGTGTCATCAGTGATGTCATCAGTGATGTCATTTGAGTTGTCATTAGTGATGTCATGAGTGATGTCATTGACCATGTCATGAGTAATGTAATATGTGAGATCATAAGCAGTGCATTGGGGGAGTAAGTTATAGTTAGTTCAGCTAACTAGAACTGCTGAATTTCTCCGGTTTTGTACAAGTCAAATACCAGCCTAACTATAACATCCCTGTAACCTTTGTTTTTTTCAGTGAATTTGCAAGTTTTCAGTAATTCTATTTCCTAACTATAATGTCCCTGTAATCTTTGTTTTTTTCAGTGAATTTCTATGGTTATTTAACTAGTAGTCAAATTTGCTGAGGGATGGAGAAAGGGGGCGGGGTCTCCGACTACCTTCCAGGAATACTGCTGTAAGGTACATACTGGAGGTAACAGGAGGGCTTCTTGGTCCCTAAGGTCCCTAAGCATCCAAGAGGACTTCATCTCCCATCCAGTAGTGCGCCAGGAGGCGCTTTTGCAGAGTTGTGGAAAAAGGGGGCATGGCCTCCAAAGTCCTGACAGCAATCATGCTCTGTGGGACTTACTTGAGGTAACAGCAGAGGTTGTTGGACCCCAAGGACCATCTGAAGCAGAGGGGACTTCATCCCACAACCAGCAGTGCGCCAGGAGGCACATTTGCAGAGTGGTGAGAAAGGGGGCTTGGGCTCCGACAACCTCTCAGCAATCCCGCTGTGTGGGACTTACTGGAGGTAACAGGAGGGGTAGTTGGTCCCCAAGGACCTTCAGCATCCAAGGGAACTTCATTCCCCAACCAGCAGTGTGCCAGGAAGTGAGTTTGCAGAGTGGTGGAGAAAGGGGGCATGTCCTCCGAAGATCTCTCAGCAATCCCACTATTTAGGACTTACTTTAGTAACAGGAGGGCTTGTTGGCCCCCAAGGACCCTCTGCAGCCAAAGGGACTTCATCGTCAACCAGTTGTGTGCCAGGAGGAGCATTTGCAGAGTGGTGGTGAAGGGGACGGGGCCTCCTGCAACTTGCTAGAGGTTTTTTATTTTTTTAATATTTTAGGGAAGAGGGGCCACCTGGGCCCCCTTCCATGGGCCGCTTTTGGCCCTTCGGGACCCCGTCCCGAGGCCTGGCCTTTATTTTATATATTTTTTAAAACTGAATGTGGGATCAATCTTGGCCAATTTAGGCCCCAGGTATCCTATCCTGTAGGGCCTGGCTTTTAATTTTCTTTTTTTAAACCAATAAAGTGAGGGGGGCCGCGCAGCCCCCTTCCTGGGCTCTTTTTTGGTCCTGAAGACTCCATCCCCTGGGGCCCAGTCTCTAATGTGGTTGCTCTCATACCTCCCAGGGCATCCACACACCAAAGATAGGGACCATGAGGGGTGCCTGAAGGCCTCACTGTGCCTGCCGGCCCCCCGCTTCCTGCAGAAGTCCGCATTTATTTATTTATTTAGTGTTTTATAGAGCGCAAACGTGACCTGTTAGGGTATCAGAACACTTTACAGGGATAACACGTTGTATACAAGTATGAAATAGTCAAAGAAAAAAACACATAAGTAGGGGTAGAAGGAAGTGAAACATTTGGGGAATAACAGGGTGTATGCAATGTTCAGATCATAATTCAGAGAAATCCAGCAATTACATTTGTGGGAGTACATGGTCAGTACAAGATGGCTAGCAGCCAGTCAGTCCAAACTCTAGCGGCAACAAAAATAAGCAAAGCCACTGAGATGTGTGTGCAATGCATGATTTATGGGAGAAACTTGCCTATTAGGAAGGGTTTGGCTTCCTTTTTAAATATTGACAGAGGGGGAATTCTTCTGATGAAAGACGGCAGTGAGTGCCAGATTCTTGGTGCAGCCCCAGAGAAAGCACGATTGTAAGTTTTTTCCTTTCGATAGCGGGGTGGCTGGAGCACAAAGTCTCTAGCGGACCTGAAGTTTCTGGCTCCTCCAGAACCCATGATTTTCTGGGCGAGATATGCAGAGGATTTCGTGTGTAGTGCTTTGTGGGTGATACATGCCAGTTTGAGTTAGATTCTGGCTTCAAGAGGAAGCCAGTTCAGCACCTTCAGATGCGGTGAGATGTGGTTGAATTTGTTTGAGCTTGTTAAGAGTCTGGCGGCGGTGTTGAGGCAAGCTTTTAGGGGGGCTGTGGGGATCTTGGGCAGGCCTGAAAGGGTTGAATATGCGAGACCACATCAACTCGATGGCTAAAACTGCCAGGTTTCACCTGAGCTACCTGAGGAAACTAAAACCTTTCCTTGATGCCTCGGACCAAAAAATGGCAGTCTAGGCATTAGTTATCTCCAGAATCGAAAACAGTCTCAAAGTCCCAATCATCAGAATAGGTACTGGAGGAAATAAAGTCACTTAATGAAATTTTAAATAAATGTGGAATGTTCAAAAGTTCCGTCGGGCCGAATATATCGAAATCGGTTTTGTCCCACACTATACCATCCTGTATAGGAACGGCTGTGATGTTCACTGCTGACAAGTCTCTTGCTTCACGATGGGATGATTTGTGTGGTTTCAAAGGTAAGTTCACATTTTTACTTTCAGTGTCCATATGGATGTATCTGCCATTTATAAGCACGCTGATAGTCATAACCAAAGCTAGCCAAAGCAGAAAGAAAAATATTCCAGAAATAATCCATAGTTCAATCCATGGTAAAACCAGATAAGTCTTTTTCAGAAAATAAAAAAGGTCTTGTACTTGCTGTTTGAAAGTTTTTGATGCTGGCATCGTTTCAGGTTCACTCGGATCCTCAGAAAACGTATCAAAGTTAATGAAATAGCCAGAAGCAGTTCTGTCAATTGTTGGAATTGCATCAGGATTCGTTGAAATCGCTGGAACCAGTTGATCACTTGTTACGTTGGTGTAGACAGGTGTATCTGGACGAACTGTTACTTGCGTTTCAAGAGGGATGAGTTCCATAGCATTGTTGCTTAGTCCTTCATCTGTTACTGCTGAATTCTCGATAGTTATGAGTCTTTCAGTCTGAACCTCTTGGATAGTAGCGAGAGGAGTGCATCTGCTACTAGGTCGGAGTCCACGCGGCCTACTATTTAGTATTGGCCACATACTGTGGTTTGATGAGGTCGATTGACACAAATCTTTTCTCCTTTTTTCCAGCAAGGGACGGCAGAAGTACTGTTCTTGTTCCGTGTACGGCTAGGACAGGTACTGGTTGTCTGTAAGAAGGTCCAAATTCCTTCTTTATTTATTTTATTTATTTATTTACTTGAGTTTTATATAGCGCTGGCTAGACCCGGAGGTATCAGAGCGCTATACATAAGGACACAGCGAGTTACAAGTTACAAAAGTTTCACAGTAGTTACATAATGGATAAATAAACAATACAGGAGTAACTTAGCGAACACAAAAGTCAGGAAAGGAAAGACCAGGGACAGCAGGTAATCCACAGGAAGGAGATGGCAGCGGGGAAGAAAACGAGACAAATGTCCGTGATCCGGCTGGGTAGGTGACGGCCATAGCGGTGTGCCAGGGCCAATCTCCCCTATAGCTGTCGGTGCAGCTCCACCGGGAAGCGGCCATGTATGCGTTTAGGGCTCCGCCAGAGAAGAGTGAGGATCAGGAGGGGATCAGAAGGCTAGAAACCAAAGACGGGTGGTAGGCGCTGGCGAGGATGGCAAGTTAGGAGGAGTGTGGTTTTGGCAGCCATCTTAGAGTCAGGCACGTCAAGTCTATTAGTCTCCATGGCTCAGTGGCTAGTTCTAGTTGCCACCAGTTCTAAAGTTGGTTAAAAAGCACAGTGCCAAAAATCCTGGAAGGAACATCAGGACCCTGGACTCAGAGATGGCTGGAGGGGAGCCAGTGTAGCATTCTCAGGGAGCAACGATGATCAGGGATTACAAGCCGCTTCTGTGAGGCGCTGGGTGTCAGAGCGCTTTACATGAGGATTAGCGTGTTACAAGTTACAAAAATTATGACAGTTACTAGAACATAGTGAAACATAGGAAAAACAAACAGTGATACACAGTAAAACCTGGGTTACAGGAGCAAGGTAAAACAAATATACTTCATAAGTTACTGGAGTATAGAATTACAAGGACACATGTCCTTAGAGCATAGAAAAAGAGGGGGGAGAAAAAGGGGTAATGAATGTAGATCAGAACAGGCAGACCAATAAGGGGGAAAGTACTTCAGGGGGACAAAGCAGAACCAAGTGAAAGATCTACAGACCGGTTGGGCAAAGGCAAGCTCAACAACCAGTGAATGGGAGACAGTACAAGAAGAGAGGGGTGTAGGAGACTTAAGGGGAAGGTCAAGCTGGCAGATAGGGAGCAGTCCAGCGTCAAAGAGGATAAGGTCAAAGCTACTAAGATGGAGGGCCCCGAACAACGGGCGCCGATAGCAATATCAACAAAATGGCGGGAGACCAAAAATCCAATCAAGAGAAATAACAGGGGAGCTGGCTCCACGGAGCGGGGCAAGAAGGGGGAGGCAGCCAACCGGTCTGGGAGGATGGAGGGCAAGGAGATCGCAGTTCAGCAACGAGTCATTAATGTGCACAGGTTCAGGTGCAGACTTGTCGTCTTTAGGTATGCCACAAAAGTCAGGGGAAAGTCGGCTCGAAGCGCCAAGGCAGCAGCCATGGAGAAGGGAAGTTGCAGCGGGGAACGGGGGGCGCGACTCCCAGGCTCGAAGAATAAAAGTAAGAGCAAAATCGGGGGCACCGGACCGCAATGTCGCGGTACTCACCGCTGCTGCACCCTCGCCGTGGGGAGACCAGATTCGTTCAAGTCGTCATTCAGGAGGCGAAGCAGGAGGATTAAACAGCTGCGGTTTGATCCCGGAGGCAGAGGGATGACTTGGAGGGGAGGACCCAACCCATCCCCACCAAAGCCATCCAGACCTCGTTACCAGGCATCGGCTGGAATGAAAATAGGCTCCGTCGTCAGCAAATCTTCGGTGGTTGCATCGGAAAGGCGGGGCGGAAGGAGGCTCAGCGGAGAGACGGGGAGAACTGTGCCCGATGTCCAGCTGGGTAGGTGACGACCGGGGCGAAGAACCGGAGTCGATCTCCTCTGTAGCTGACGAGGCAGCTCCACTGGGCATCGGCCATGTTGCTCCGGGTTCCGTGGCCGGAACGTCGATCATGATTTCTCCGAAGTTCTCGAGCCAAAATGCAGGAGATTGGAGAGATGAGGACCGTAGTTAAGCATGACCCCAGGTGAGTAAAAGGGTCCAAGGTGGGGGTCGGTTACAAGGAATAGCCGAAAAGGCAATCCCTAGCCGGGAGCTCCCGGCCGGAGCTCCTCACCTGTTGGCCATCTTGGATAGGTATCTTGTCCGCAATCTTCTCTCTGACTAGAACCCCAACTTTTGGGATCCAGACAGGCCTTGCTGGGACTGCCGATTTTTTCCCCAGTGGTGGTTGGCTTCAGGAACACGTTGCTTTGTTTCGATCTTAGTTCATTTAGATCCTGTAAAACAGCCAAACGATCTTTGACATCAAAGGGTTTATTTTCCACCACTGTCCCTTTACATTCGAGATCAGGAACCCACATTCTTGTCCCAAATAGGACCTCATATGGAGTGACCCCTCCTAGAGAACTTCTTGGCAAATTATTTAATGAGCGTTGGACCCCATAAAGATGTTTGACCCACCCATCACCCGAACCTAATATTCTTGCTGTTATAGACTGCTTTATGTCCTGGTTTTTCCTTTCCACAACAGAATTTCCCTCAGGATGAAATGGAGAGGAGTACCGCAATGCAATGCCCAAACTGGCCATGGCTTCTTTGTAAGCCCGAGAGCTAAACGAGGGGCCCTGGTCAGAATGTAGTGTGCCAATTGCGTATGTGCCGATAAAGACTCGCAAATCTTTTATAACAGTTCGAGCGTCAGCCGAGCGCTGAGGCCATATCCATTGGAACCTTGACTTAGTATTTGTGGGATTGCATTTGTCCATAAGGACGCCTGCGCATAGATAGTCTAATGCTGTCTAACAATGGTGTCTGTACTGGGCAGGCTACTTCGTAGGCTGGTGTCTGATGGCGTTCTGCATCACGCTGTATATTGCAGTCTATGCAGTCATCGATGAAGATGTGAATCTGTGTATTCATTCCAGGCCACCAGTACATCTCTTTTAATGTTAATATTGTTTTAGAGATCCCTTGATGTGACAGACCCTCCCCCAGATGTGCTTCATAAATCTAAGCTGCTCTACATTCCATGTTTGTTATTACCCTATCCCCCACTCCAGGGATTCGAGCAAAAGGAACGTTGTTTGCATCAATTACATAAGAGTACTTGAGTGGAAATTTCTTTGGTAACGCTGCAGCACTGCCTTTGCTTGAAGCATTGACAGCCAACAATATCTCACTGTCTATTCTCGTTTTTGAACGAGTGATCGCAGCTACGGAAGCTGTCTGAACAGCCCCCTTTGCGGCTTCATCAGCCAATGAATTCCCTGCAACGTGAACGCCATCAGGTTGATGACTCAGCGTGTGTATTACGTGAGCCTTTGGTAGTTCGTTTCTCAACTGAACTACTTGTTCCCAAAGCATTTTATGCTTTATTGTGCCACCTTTTGCATCTTTGAACCCGTTTTCAAGCCAATTTTGTATATATTCATTATACGACTGAACACAGTAAAAAGAATCGCACACTATGAGTGTGAGGAATTCGCGATCTGTATTTTCAAGTGCCAGTTTGAAAGCTTGTAGTTCAGCTCGCTGAGCTGTACAATCTCCTAGAGATTGAGTTTTAGTGACCATTGGTCTGAAGTTACCATCTCGCATGCGACCTTTAACGATTGCGCATGCTGCACTGTAAGCTTGCTTGCTCCCTGTAGCGGGTTGTGCGGATCCGTCAGTGTAAATTATAAATTCATACTGATCTAGAGGCAGAATTTCAGTGGGCAGAGGACATTCATGTTCATATTGCAGGAACGCTTGTGTTTTTAAATCAGGATCAAAAACATATTCAACATCTGTTGCAGCAAGAGAATTAACCCATTGTATCCATCTAGGATGTAAAGCTTTTGCATTTGGGATGCTCGCTTTTGTGACTGCCTCTAAAGCTGGTACTGGAGTTACGACAATAATGCGGTTCCCTTGGGCTAGAGCTCTTTCTGTTGCTACAGCGGTTTTTCTGTTGAAGTGAAGCGCATTTCTGCTTGTGTATACAAATGTGATTTGTATGCTATTGGTACTTTTTCACCCTCATTAAATGTTAAATAGGTGAATCCGCATTGTCCCGAAATTATTCGGATCACTAAATTGCGTGTATTTACGCATGTTTGTAAGTGATTTGTTGCTAACATGTTAGCTTGGAGTGAACGCAGGATTTCTGTGTGTTCCTGTGTCCAATGTTTGATTGAAAAATCAGGTTTGATTAATTCGTAGAGAGGTTTAACCCTTTCTGCGTAATTTAGAATGTAAGTTCTTCCAAAATGTAGGAAACCCAAGATGGATTGTAAATTTTTCAGCGTTTTTGGACGTTGGAGCAGTGCGCACTTTTCTAAAAAGTTGGCTGCCAGGCTCTTGCCTTCACTTGAAAGCTCATATCCTAGGAAAAGGACATTGAGATGGGCAATTCTAGATTTTTTAAAGTTGAACTTATAGCCCTCAGAGGCGAAGCCCAATATAATGCTACTCACCCTGTTCAAGTGCCTATCTAGGTCATCGTCTGTCAGATAGATGTCATCAACATATGACAATGCCTCATTATCATAAATTTGTAGTAACTCTGTTACTCTTGCTGAGAATAACCCCGGGCTGTTTTTGAACCCGTGTGGGAGTCTACAAAATTGACGCTGGGTCCCCATTATTGAGAAAGCTGTTAAGTACCTGCTTTCAAGTGCTATGTTTTGACAAAAGAAACCATTTGAAATGTCCAATGTGGTTTTATATTTTTTACACACAATGTTATTCATTAATGCTGTACTATGTGCATTTTGCACTGCAAATGTTTTTGAACAAGTGTTCAAGTGTCTGTAAATTTTTATTAACTCTTATAGTTGAGTAAGTAATTCCTCGTCTGAGGTGTGTAGCCGGCTAGAATCGGCCATCTTGCTCCTGGTCTACCTAGTGGACCGAGCCTGGTAATGTTTTTGTGATGTTTTAGGGCGCCTTTAAACCAGAGATGATGCTCCTGGTATGTGAGTGGAATTTCAATATCCTCGAAAGGAATATATTCCTCTGGTGGTTTGTCTTCTTTAAAGAAGTGAACCACTCTTGTTACTGGATTTGTTTCTGGGAATACTATCCATGAATAGAATACCTCTGTCTGAAAGGATTCGTGTGCCTCTATCACGAAAACTGCTCTACCACCTCTTGGTGATAGGCTGTGTTTTAAAAGTTTTAGAGTGATCGCTCTCCTTAAGTTTGGAGGGATGTCTATAACACCCTCATCGGCTTCATTGAAACCGGTAAAGTTAAAAGCTGTTATGACTGGGTCAGCCGTATTTACACCGTTCTCTGTGCCATTGTCCCCGTGTTCGGACATTTGTTTTTTTTAAAATGTAGTACAAGTTTCAAGGAAACAAAAGATAAGGTGCACAATATTTTGGAACACTGTATCCTTCAACGTTGAACAAACCAAAATAGCTAATCTATAGTTTTTTTTTTCCTATTTAGCTTTGGCGGATATTTAACCCTACCCACTCCAGACGTCTTATGGAGTATGTGAGTAGGGGTCTCTGAGAGAAAAGCACGACTGAGTTACTCAGTATCTAGCGTTATATTAGTGCCTTACCAAACCGTTGGGCGCCATGTAGTGTAGTTCCTATTTCTCTAATAGGCTCTGCGCATTGGAATAATATACCCTATAGGTTTGACATAGGACTGAGGTCAGTATGTCCCTATTGAGTATATTAAACTTAATTACTTTGTACCAGCTAACTCAGAGGCCACTAGAAACTCCTTGTAAACAAGAAGGGAGTAGTTTCTGGCAACCGCATAAACATGACAACTTTGTTTCCCTTTAGAATCGGAACACTCTCAGAATCGTGGAAACAATAGATAACAGTTTCACTCAGCTAATCGTGCATGCTTAGTTTCTTCAGAGTTATACAGAAAGAATAGACAGGCGTTTCAATAAAAAGGATTTATTGAACAGTCTTGTTTCTCTTGTAAGAGATATGAGCTGTTATGATCACAAGACAGTATGCAAGATATATAATGTACAGCGTAAGCAGTAGAAAGAAATAATACTGCGCTAGCATTATCTTTTAGCATATATTCACATACATAAATAACATGAGCTAAAAATGCGAGTACTCATACGATGCTTCTCTACGCTAGTTCTTCCCCAGTGTACCTAACCTAGTCTAGGTGTAGGGCAAGGTAAGAAGTAGGTGGAGTATTCTATAGTAATACTAAGAGTCTGGTATAAAAAGAGTCCCTCTAGGTTCTAGTCAGCTCCATACCTTGAGAATGAGAGAGGTGGGAATCTCCTTCCAGATCTCGAACTCTAATACCCCGCGAAGGGAGTCAGAACACTGGGAGCTGGATTCTCTGCGAGCAGGGATGACAGCGTCTCTTCTCAGTGCGTCAGGCTGGGATACGGGCTCCTCTGAAGTTGAGGTCTCATCTAACTTGCTTGGGCAAGGGAAGGTGTATTTATACCTGGTAGGTGCCTTGGAATGTTGGCATTGACGTGAAGTCGGACAGAGGAAGACGTCAGGAATGAACCCTTAAGGAATAGTGGTGCATGTATAATAGATGAGTTCTTGGAGAAATCAATAATCCTGTGCTGGGCTTAGGGTTTGGTTTCTAAGAACTCGTTGTGACGTTAGGGTGGACGGATGTCGGTGACCATGCCTGAATTTGGGGTGCATGGCTAATGCCTAAATATGGACTGGGATCTTATGCCTACATTAGGGCAATGCGAATTGTGCCTATATAAGGACATGTTTCAGGAAAACCTATATACGGACACCTAAAGCGGAATACAACAACTCATGATATGATCAGTGACATCACTGATGACATCTCAAATGATATCACTTATGACATCATCCAGAGAACCACTCACACCCCCATACAACCTCTCATATGCCCCCTCCCACACAACCACACACATACCCATTCACAGACTCATACTAGTACTCACACACCCACTTACTCCTCCATAGAAGCACTTGCACACCCACTCACTCATACAGCCACTCACACAACCATTCACTCACTCATATAAACACTCAATCGGCCAGTCACACCCGTACAGCCACTCACATAGCAACACGCTCATCTATACAGCTACTCACACACCCACTTATTTACCTAAACAGTCACTCACACACCACTCACTCACTCATACAGCCTCTCATCACAGCCACTCACTAACACATACAATCAGCCACACTCTCTCACACACCCATACAACCACTTACATACCCATTCACTCACCCATACAAGCACTCACACATCCACCCCCTCACCCTTACCACCATTCACACAGACCTCTTACTCTCTAATAAAGCCACTCACACACCAACTCACTTAACCAAACACCCACTCAAACAGCTACTCACTCACACAGCTACTTACACACCCAGTCACTCACTCAAACAGCCATGCAGACACTCACCTACCTATATAGTTACTATATACCCACTTACCTACCCATAGAGCTACTCACACAGCATCTCACTCACCCACACAGCTACTCACACACCCACTTATACACACATACAGCCACTTACACACCCATACACACAAAGATACATACAGTCACACAGCGACTCACTTGATATATGTTACAAGAAGTATCACTCAGTAGTAGTGCACCTAGTTGTTACGACCCTGGTACGTAGACACACATAAACAATGTCACAGCAGTGTGTATAGTGTTTGATTGCGTATGTACGAAATGAATGACTATCGAGGACTACAAGTCCCAGCAAAACTCCAGGACACACCCAGACTACCACCGAAAACTCCCGCTTCCATCATAAAAGGCACCGCCCTCGGACAGTCAAATTCTTGACAATCCGAGTCGGTGTCAGATACCTGTGTATCTGCGACTCCCTGAGAACCTTCACAAAGCATTGTGCTCTCTGAGGTACCATCGTTTCACCCGTTGGCATGGTGCGCTCCTCCTCCTTTCTATGAGAGACACGTCTGCCAGTCCTCCCGGAGGCTTATTCCTTCACGAAGTAGTTTTGGGCTATCGGTGCACGCTCAACAGAGCGGTGCACTCCTTTCACCTTTGATGATTTTGTTTACGCTACAGGACAGCGCAGGAGAGCGATATATTTCACTTGCTGATTTTTGTTGAAAGCTTCAGAGAACACGCTGGGGGCACGTCCTGTTTTCCTTTGATGATTTTGTTTCAGTCGGAGGACCGCGCAGGAGCGCGATATATTTAGTTGCTGATTTCTGTTTAAAGGCTTCGGAGAACGCGCAGGAGCGCACCCTGTTTTCTTTTGAAGAGTTTGTTTTCGTCATAGGACTGCGCAAGAGCACGATATATTTACTTTCTGATTGCTGTTTAAAGATTCGGAGAACGCGCAGGAGCACGTCCTGTTTTCCTTTGATGATTTTTGCTTTCTATGGTGTTCGTGCTATTACGCACATCCCTTCATACCTACCTTAAGGCTATTCAAGCTACTGCAGAATACTAATCACGCACCTTGGATAAGACGTTTAGACTTCGCTGGGGCTAAGTACAATTAGTTTCCTATGCTCTTTGATCTTTATGGAATCCAGTTGCAGTTGCTATGTGTGATGAATGTAAGTTCTTATGATGTATTGCGCACAAACTGACACACTGCTATAGTACACATAGGTTGTACTCATTGTTTATTTTGTCTTACACAGGGCATATTGTCAGCACTACATATCCCAGACAGAATAGGACTACGTCAGTCTCATCTAGTGGATATCGCTAGCTGCTTCACCTAGGCTGTTGTCTTCTTGTTTCCTTTATCCCTTTTTTCCCATTTTCCCCTGAGTAGCGTCTGTTGATTGAGTCGTGCATCATTCACTCCCAGCAGATGTTACCTGGAGGAATAGGGTTGCTGAGCATCTGTCATCGCCCCTGCTGGTCGCCTGTCTCAGGTTAGTGGATTAGCTCTGACTGTCTGACACTAGTATACTAATTTAACTTCTGTAGTAGGTTAGTATATATGTATAACACACATAATGTCTTAAAAACACTTAAACTCACATGATGATGTCATCAGTGATGTCATTTGAAATGTCTTCAGTGATGTCACTGACCATGTCATGAGTGATGTAATATGTGAGGTCATAAGCAGTGCGTTGTGGGGGGTGTAAGTTATAGTTATAGATCAGGTAACAATAACTGCTGAATTTCACTGGATTTGTACGAGTGAAATCTGAGTGTAAATATAATGTCCCTGTAACCTTTGTTTTTTCAGTGAATATATAAAACAAAGGTTTTCAGTGAAAATATATATTGATCAAGGACCGTGCTGGTCCGAAACGCGTTAGGCATTATTGAACTCTTGAAGTGAAATGCTGGTTTTGCCTAAATAAACAAGAATCTTTGAGTTTGGACTATGAGGGAGTGCATTTTTGTGAAGGGCAAAATTGTGTAGCAATACTTACGGCAAGTCCTGCCGGGAAGACTGCACCACTATGGAAGTATGACATGGGGCCACGAGGGTCCGAATTAATCACACTTGATAGCTGAGCCGCAGACTGGCAAAAGAAAATAAAATTGAACTTGGCATTCACATCGAGAAGCCCACTGGAGGGTTAAGAATAATTGAAATACAGAAAACGACGGAGCACATCCACTGGAGGGTAAAAATGAAATGACAAAACTACGAACTCCAGCATGTATTGGGAAGAACAGCTCACCTGGGAGGCCTACCGGAGGGCAATTATATAAATGAGCATGCAGATGAGAGTGTTGTCAATTTGCTGCAAAATCGTAATCTGGCCTGTGATAAAGGACCGTGCCGGTCCGAAAAACGTTATGCATTATTGCACTCTTGAAGTGAAATGCCGGTTTTGCCTAAATAAACAAGAATCCTTGAGGTTAATCTGCGAGGGAGTACGTTTTTGTGAAGGGCAAAATTGTGAAGCAAAATATAGATATATAAATATTCGCTGAAAAAAACAAAGGTTACAGATACGTTATAGTTAGGAAATGGAATAAAAGAAACCTTAGAAATTCACTGAAAAAGCCAAAGGTTATAGAGACATTTTAGTTAGGCTCAGGTTTCACTCGTACAAAACCAGAGATATTCAGCCGTTATAGTTAGTGAGCTAATTATAACTTGCACCCCCGTAATGCAATGCTTATAACCTCGCATATTACATCACTCATGACGTGGTCAGTGACATCACTGATTAAATCATTTAGTGACTGTGAGTGTTTTAAAAAAGTTTGAGTATTAAATTATATACCAAGGTGTATGGTGAATGAGTGAGTGTATGAGTGCCTGATTGGATGATTCAGTGCGTGCATGACTAACTGAATAAGTGAGTGATTAGGTGTCTCAGTGAATGTATGGGTGAGTGACTGGTTGTGTGAATGTCTGTGTTTGTCTGTCAGATTCTGCAGAAAGCTCTAATTGCTATAATTCTCCAACTGCTAGGCAGCACTATTCTTTTATTCTTCTCTATCCCTTTAAGGAAAAAACTTTCATAAATAGTGATTTAACTTTATAACTGAACTATAGAGCTTGAACTTTTGCGAAATGTGCTATTTCATGCAAAATGTATTTCTTTTTTCTTCACACCATATGACTTCACTATATTTAGATTATTTTCCTTGCCACTTATTCATAATGAGCAAGTGTATTAATGAAAAGAAAATGATTGCTGCAGCTTACAGTTGGTGCTCTAACAAGGACATACCAGAATTCAAATGTTTCATTACATAGAGCAGCTCATTGTTATACAATGGGATACTAAACAGCTAATAGAGTAGGCTTGCAAAAGGTTCTCATGAGAACCTTCGTAGGTGTAACTTTTTATAATATGTTGTAGCCACCTCTGAATGATTTCATGCCGACATGAGCGTTTACCATGGGAATCGAGGACAAAGACGACAGACCATCGGAAGATCTTCTCCACTGGATGATGATGACATATTTACCTGTTTTTGCAACATGTTTAGTGGCTTTTCTATTTAGTATGTGTTCCTAGCTAGAGAGTAAAGGCATTCTATGGACTCTGACCCGGTTATGCCCCTTATCTCAAATTGCCATTAGCTATTGCTGATGGTGATTTCCTCGATTTATCCATACCAACAGTAAGGAGCTTTTCTGTCTTTGTGCTGATCATAGCTACTGCTGTGGTTCACTCTCTTTCTGTCTTGCCCTTTTAGACGGCTGCTACTACAGTAGTACTCGGCTGAATCTCCAGAACTACCCTTTATGGAAAGTTCAATCATTTTTCTTAGTCATCTGACTTTGCTCCAAAATTTTCTTGCTCTTTTCCAGAAGGAACTCTTTATGGGTTCTCGTTAGTATAGGATAGGTCCTTCAGCCCAGAAAAGGGACTATGGGCCATATGTATCAAGCCTTTTTCCCGTTTGCAAACGGGCAGATTCTCAGAATCGGCCCGTTTGCGAATTGGAAAAAGCCTTTTGGGATGTATCATCCCAAAAGGCCATTGCAAAATAGAGAATTGCAAAATTTGCGATTCTCTATTTTGCTAATGCAATTAAGGAATTGCAATTGCGATTCCTTAAATGCAATTCTGGAAGCACCAGAAATTTGCTATTTGGCCTTAAGGAATTGCAAATTACCACCAACTTCAAGTTGGTGGTAATTTGCGAGTTTCTTTAAAAAAGCACTTTTTTGAGTTTTTTAAAAGTGCCATATGTCGCACATACATGCCCTTAGGGCATGTATGTGCGCAAAATGTGCACACATGCATATTTCAGGGGTGCAACAGGGCATCCTTTTGGCACCCTTGCAACCCTGAAATTGCATTCTCAATTTGCGATTCTCTAATTGGTAATCGCAAATTGAGAATGTCTTCCCATTCATTCCTTTGGGCCTCCTAGCCCATAGGAATGAATGGGAAGGTATTCCTTATTTGCGAATCTCAATTTGCGATTCGCAAATAAGGAATATGTAGGATTTGTAAATTTTTTAGCAAATTCTACATACATTGCATTTTGCGATTCTCTAATTGAGATTCGCTAAAAATCGCAATTTGAGAATCGCAAAACTCTTTTTTGATACATATGGCCCTATATTCTGAATGGAATACGCTGTTATTTTCCATGCTTGTTCTTACCAATCCTATTTTGATTATTTCTGTAACTGATTTATTTGACTAATCTCAATAAAAAGAACAAAAATACTAACTAATCTCATAAGAGAAAATAAACTTTTGAAACTCCACCAAACCTCTCTTTATTGGCTGAACATCAAATGCCAATAATTATGTCTTTGTTGTGAAATACTCCATTCTAAAACAGTGGCACAGATTCATCGACCTAGGGAGGTGCGGAACTTCCAGGTCCGCTAAGTAAGTTTAAAATGATGTTATTTGTTGACATTTTTATAAGATTTTCACGCTCGTAAATCTGGTAGCCGAGGATATGGAGCTATAAATTAGTACCCAGAAAATAATTATAAAATTCCTGATTCCTGAAATCCAATGTCCTGACCTTAAAGATCTGGCTAAGGGGGTTGCAGTTTGAAGGTGTGAGTATCAATAGGGCAAATATGTTGTGGTTGTGATTGTCTTATTTCGCTGGTTAAATAAATGTTGATTAAGAAAGAGTGAGGGAAGGGGAAGATAATTTGACAAGTTGTCGAGTAGGTGTTCGAAATTTTCAGACTTGTAGTCGAAAGATTCCGGGATAAAATAATAATTAAAAACTTGTTTGCAGAGATTTTGAGGTGGGGTGTTTGAGGTACCATCACCTACACCAGTAACACAGGGTTATTAAGTTGTGATGGATTAATATTGATCAGTGTTAGTTGAACCTAATACGGCAAACAGGGGAAACTACATTGATTTGGGTGATTTCACGCTGGTCGAGATTTCACTAGTGAATGCTGAAGAGATTCTTGAATGAATTGGAAGCTTAATTTATTTAGTAGAGCAAACAAAGTCTTTTACAAGTTAGTAAACATTATTTGTGTAGGTACGAAGAAAATTGTAAGGGAGGGTAAACCGAAGCGTGGAGTGAGGATGTGTGTCACAGTGTTTTGCCCTGGATTTGGTTGGTGTGATTGTGCGCTGCTATTGGTTGATGACGTAGCAATGTTGCGCTGGGATTGAATCGCTAAAATGGAATCTTGAATTTGGATTTATTATCAGAAAACTGAAAATAACAACTGGAATTGAATTGGTTTAGCAGAAAATTGATGTATACGGAACAAAATCATAACATTTAGTTAAATTGGGTTGTTTCAGATTTAAATTGTCATCATGAAATGTTTTAAAGAGTTTAAAAATTTAGTGCGAGCGGATGTTACTATTCCAGTATGCAAAGGTGAAGAGGCGCCTCCTGAGGGCACGCCTGCATACATTATGACTACCGGACATGGGTGGAATACATGTGCTTGGCTTCGACAATGGAGTAGGATTACTGAGAAGGAGGGTGCTTTGAGTTTTCCTAGATATGAGACATTTAACACCAGGATTCTTGATCATTTGAAGGGAAAATTGTATGAAATGAGGCCACCACATAGACCCCTTCAGTATGAAGCATTTAGTGCATGGGATGGAGTGGCCAGGAAAAATTAGAAGGGAAAACACCAGAAGAGGACTAATAGGGCAGTGAAGAATTGCATGAATGCCCGATGGGAGGAAGAACAGGGTAGATGGAGAAAAGCTATCATATAAATTGTGTTGTTTCAGATTAAAATTGTCATCATGAAATGTTTTAAAGAGTTGAAATTTTAGTGCTAGGGGATGTTACTATTCCAGTATGCAAAGGTGAAGAGGCGCCTCCTGAGGGCACGCCTGCATACATTATGACTACCGAACTTGGGTTGAATACATGTGCTTTTCTCCGCTAATGCAGTAGGATTACTGAAAAGGAGGGTGCTTTGACTTTTCCTAGATATGGGACATTTAACACCAGGATTCTTGATCATTTCAGGGAAAAATTGTATAAAATGTAGCCACCATCTAGACCCCTTCAGTATAAAGCATTGAGTGCATGGGAGAGAGTGGCCAGCAAAAAGGAGAAAGGAAATAAAAAGAGGAGGACTATTTGGGCAGTGAAGAATTACACAAATGACCCGATGGGATGAAGAACAGTGTAGATGGAGAAATCTTATTATAGAAGGGACTAGATTATATCTAGTCCTTACTTCAGAGACTGCTAAAAGTGGAAAGAGCAAAGATTCCATTATGAAGGAAGGAGATGAGTCAGATACAGATTTAGGAGATGAAATGTTGGAACAAAAGTTGCCTTTGAGACCTCCACCAAATGTGACCCCAGGAGAGCAGAGTGGATCAGGCGCTAGTACTAGTTCAATAGTGCTGACTGCTCCAGTACAGCAAAGTGCATCTCAAATTGAACAGTCCCTGCAGATATTGCAAATCACCTCTCCAGTAGTATCTCAACCACAAGTTGCTGTTCCAGCAGTGACTTTTGCAGCTGCAGTGACCAGTGTAGCACCAGTACCTGTTTTAAATGCTCCATCTGCAATTTGGGTGGTAGCCAGTCCTCCTCCGCTTATAGAAACAAGACCTGAGACTCAATTAGTGACCAGAGGAGTATCCACTTTAGGATTTGTCCTGGAAGCCAACATTATTAGTGCAAGCACTTATAGAAGGAGGGATGCTAGTACTTGCAGCCCCAATCTCATCTGAAGATATAGTTGCGAATGAGGTGGGATACATACCAGCTTGGTTTGAAGAAACAGCAGGATCTAGTAAGACAGAGAATGTGGAAACACCTGAGAGATCAGAGATCCAAAAAGAAAAGCCCTTAAATGTGTCACAGCTGAAAGTTGAATTGGAAGAAATAATAAGGGGTTGTTTAGAGTTCGAACACATAGAACAGTATCAAAGGAAAGAATTAATGTACATGTGTAAGGAAGTTACGAGAACAGCTTCTTTAACTCATGAAAATTGGCTGAACCCGCTCAGAAATATGAGAAAGATCTTACAAAAAATGTGCATCTACACAGAAACTATAGAGTCAAATTCGATGATTCTGCATTTGAAAATATGAGGATTGCAGGACTGCGATTGCATATCATAGAATTGGTCAAGCGCATTCGCTAAATTAGAAATCAAGTGGGCTAAGAAACATGAGAAAAAAAAGAGGGAAGCAGCCTTTGCGGGGAAGCAAGACAAAGGAGGTGACGGAGAAGTGGCAGCTTATCTACTTAGAGAAATAGCAGGAGAAACATGTGTACATGTTCCTTGGAGTCGTGGTGATTTGAAGGCATTCACAAACAATTTTTCCAAATTGAGAGACAAGCCAGTGCAGTGGTATGCAAAAGTGGAAAGGTTAATAATGATTTCAAAGGTATTGTGGACTGATTTAAATATATTGTTTAACATTGTAGTGCCTGCAGATTTATGGGCTGAGTGTAAAACTGTGGTGCAGTGGCCTAGAGTGGAACCAGCAAGAGTGGCTGGGAAAAATGTGCCATCTCCTACGGTGATAGAGAAGTATGAAGCAGTTATTACCTTTTTGAAGGGCAGAGTGCCTCCAAAAGATATGGAGTGGCTTAAAATTAAAAGAAATACTCAGGAGCAAAAGTAGACTGTATATGAGTATTATGAGAGATTGCTGCAGGTATTCCAGCAGCAAAGTGGACGTGAATATCCTGAGGAAAAGGATATGGGGATTTTTTTTTATCCCTGTTTGTATTAGGACTGTAGCCAGAGATCTGTTTGCACATAACCCAAAGCGTGATCTGTTGGCACAATAGGTCACTTGACAAAATCCTGAGATATGCTAAATACTGTTGTAATGAGTTAGACATGAAGCAGAAAAAAGTAAAAGATAAATTCATGTTGGCTCAGACGAAGCTGGCTCAGAAAGGTTTTCAGAACCCTTCTTTTATAGGGAACCAAGGAAACATGCAGGGAGATGTGGTGCTGCAATCATGTTTTCAGGGGAATCAAGGAGGAATGCCTATGACACAGGGAAGAGGTAGAGGTGTCCCTGTGGTTACAGGATTCGGATCAGATATTGCTGCTATGAAAAAGATTACGCTTTGTCACATCCGTCATAAAGTTGGACATTGGAAGAGGGAATATCGATATAATTGTGAAAACGCTGGAGGAAATGTGCAAATTCTGCAAGGTATGCAAATGCAAAATATGCCCGGTCAGAGAATGCAAATGACTGTACAGGGACAGGTCCCAATGATGCCAAAAGCACCTGCACAGATGGAGAATTCCATATTTAATTTAATCAAGATTCCAAAAATGTATACAAATCAATTTTCAGAATGCCATGCCACAATTTCAGAACCCAAACCAGCAAAGCTTGCAACAATTCCCGTTAATTCTAAATTGATGATTCTGATGCTGAGAATTTTCAATGTTGGTGCCTGTGAGAGGGAGAAGATTGCATACTTGGCGCAGTCTTAGGGGTAGATCAGAGTGGCTCATATGTAGATGCAGAGGTTTATGGCCACCCCGTATCATTTCTCATTGATACAGGTGCTACCAGGTCCACAGTTAGAACATAGAAAGTCACAGACTTACCTCTTTCGGGGAAAATTATCCAAGTTGTAGGAGAAATAACTAAACATATTAAGAATTCAGTCTCTGAAAGGGTACCAGTAAAGATAGGATCCTCTGAAGAGAAGCACCAATTTGTTGTTTATGATTCAAGTCCTGTGAACCTGTTAGGGAGAGGTTTGTTGTGCAAATTAAATTGCACTATTTACTGTAGACCAGATGGTTCAGAATTCCAAACACATGATGAGGACGTGGAATTTAAATTGATCAGAGAGCAAACTGAGATAGGAATATTCCCTTTATTAACTATTGATGAGTTACCTGAAGATCTGAAAGAAACAGTGAATGCCAAGGTTTGGGATTTTATAGGGAAAGACTTCAGACTAATTAAAGGTGTAGAACCAGTCCGAATTACGGTGAATCCAAATGTTACATATTCCAGAACACCACCGTATTATTTCACCCCAGAGACGAATGCAGAAATACATGTCCATGTAACTCTTTAATTATGGGTTTACAGGAACCCAATGGTAAATATAGGATAGTTCAGGATTTGAGAAATAAAAATGAAATTGTAGTACCCTATTGTCCGTGGTACCGAATTTAGCCACCAAATTGTTACAAATTCCATGTACAGCAGAATGGTTTACCGTAATTGATCTATGGAAGGCTTACTTCTCAGGGCCCTTGCATGAAGAAAGCCTATTTATATTTTCATTTCTCTTCCAGCAGAAGGTATTAACATTGTGTAGTGCCCCCGAGGCTATACAGAGAGTCCATCTATCTTTAACAGATTCTAAAAAGAAACTTAAAGATCCTGGTAATGCCACACAAATCCACACTTATCCAATATATAGAAGATCTGCTTGTGGCATCAGAAACATGGAATGCATGTACAAATGTCACGCACGTATGCCATCGGACCCGAGTCGGTCGGACTCCCATTGAAGTCAATGGGAGCCTGTCGTACAACGCGTACGCGGGCTCCCATTGACTCAATGGGTGCGAGTCGGACAAGGGCGCCCCTACAGCGTGTACGCGGCGAAGCGACTCGCGCCGTACACGCACAGGTAGGGGACCCATGGGTCCCCCATGTGTGCGACTCGCGCGGCTACGCGTACAGGGGGTCCGACACGGACCCCCAAAGTACGGCTCCGACAGCTCTTTCGAGCCGGAGTGCGCGGCTCGGTCGGACTGCTCGCGGCGCGCATCGTACTTACCCGGCCGGGGAACGTCTCCATTGCGCGGTGCGAGTCGAGTCCGAGCGAGTCGGTCGGTGCGGTTCGAGCCGGGAACGAGTCGGTTGGAGCGGTCGGGACGCCCGGACGAGTCGGTCGGCGAATTCGCATCGTACTCGCTCGGCCGGACCCGCGTACGATTCGGTCGGGAAACAGGGCTCCGAATCGGATCCGGTAAAGCCGAATCCGATTCGGAGCCCTACCGGCCGAGATCGGAATCGGCCCCAAAGTGTCTCTAGGAAAACTGCTGTACTGTCAAAAAGAAGTTCGATATCTGGGACACATTATTGTGAAATGAGCTAGGAAAGTGTCACCAGAAAGAGTGGAAGCAATCTTGCAGATGAATCCACCAGGAACTCAGCAAGAAATCAGGATGTTTTTGGGAATGGTTGCCTACTGTAGGCAGTGGATACCAAACTTTTCCTTGGTGGCCAAGTCTCTACTGAGGCTGACACACTGAGACGTGTCTGATCCGATTCCATGGGATAATGAACGTGCGAAAGCATTGATAGAGTTGAAGGAAAAATTGAATCACGCCCCAGCACTAGGAATGTCAGACTATGCAAAAGAATTCACACTATTTTGCAGTGAGAGAAATTGGTGCGCTCTCTCAGTTTTGACACAAACGCATGGAGGATCTTGAATGCCTGTTGCTTACTTCTCTACCACCCTTGACCCGGTACTTCCTGGACACAATATATGACCCGAACAGGCTAACTAGGTATGAGCAGAATATTCTATCCTCAGAAAATGTTGTCTTAAAACGTTGCAAAGTGTTGAACCCTTCAACTTTGTTGCCTGCAAATGATGATGCCAATTGTGATGAAAGTGAACACAACTGTCTAGATATCACAGAATTGTGCGCTAAACCCCACCATCACATTAAGAATGAACCCTTGATTGAGCCTGATCATTTGTTATTCGTATATGGCTCATGCTCAAGAGGTAATGATGGCACACTAAGAGCAGCGTATACTTTGCGCACCATAAGTGATGTGGTCTAAGCTTCAAGGCTTCAAAAAGTTTTTTCTGCCCAAGATGCTGAATCAAATGCTCTTACTAGATCCTGCAGTTTAACTGCTCAAATGAGAGTCACCATATTCAAAGTCAAAGTCAAAACCAGCTTTATTCGGAGTAATATTTACATCCATAAAAGCATACTATAACACAGTAAAATCGATACTCCTAATAAAAATGGCAAAGTTAATCATACACTCATTGTTATCAATACAGACGAAAATTACTTTAAAATGTTGTACAAAAAATATCACGTGTGCAAAATTAATGCATAAATGTGCAAAACTACAAAAATCTCCGTAATACAGATGGTTATGCATTGTATAAATCAGATTCAAATTTCACAGTTTATCGGTTTACAGTCAGAAGAACCTTTAAAAACATGGAACATAAAAAATTTCACTAAATTTCATTTTACTATCCATAAGCGAGCTGTTTTTATTAAAATTCAGTTTCTTCATATAAAAGGGCCTCTAAGTGCGACATACTCTTTCGTACTTTTATAGCTTTTTGGATATAAAGTGCCACTGCATTACAGACTTTCACATCCTTCAATGCGCAAATATATTCAAAGGCAGATTTATAAGAGTATAGTCTTTCTTCTTGAAACAGAGGACGTAAAAATTGTTTTCTAAGCTGTTTATAAAAATCACAGAAAAGAATAAAATGCAAAGATGATTGTTTCATAATGCCATTGCATGGACATTTTGGCAAATTTCGATTCCACTTTCCTGCAATCGGGAAAGCTATTAAAAATGAGCCAAGCCCATGCGCACTCTAGTGAGATAAAATCTATGGGTAATATCAGTAACTTGTAGTAGATAGGATTGAATACCCAACCCTATAGTTATATCCAAATATTCTCTGGTGAGTGGTTTTGAGATGGTTTCTACTTCGCGCCGCTGTGTGCGTAATTCAATCAAATCTGTCTTAATTTTCCTTTTTCCATACCACTGTATTTGGGAAGGGTCTTCTAAATCAAAATTTAAACCACATTCCTTTAATAGATTTTTAATGTATATTAACCAGGGAATATTCTTCCCGTGGTCTAATGCAATTACGTCTCTAATTACGTCCTGTGTGAATTTTGTACCCTCCTTGCTCCATATGCCGTGCCAAGTATTTAGGCCTGCAATACTAATAGAATCGCCCATATATGCAACCCCCAATTCTCGGTGTATACTATAAGTGGGTGTTGAACTTGGTACTGCCAATAGTCTCCGAAGGAATACATTTTCCTGTGACAAAATACTAGTACAATTTCTGCCCCCCACAAGGCAGAACCATAACAGGTACTTCCTATGCATTTAGTTCTGTATAAGGTCAGAATTTCTCTTATCGGTTTATTTCCCATTTTTTTTGAGAATCTAAAGAGTGCCTCAGTTGATTTAATGAGCTTTTTCTTGCAGTGCTCAATATGGGCTCCCCAACTTCCATTTGCCTCAAAAACTAACCCTAAATATACAAAGGATTTTGTCGAATTAATGGGGACATTTTTCACATAATGCATCTTTGTTTTTGCTTTCCTATTGCCGCACACCATTGTAAAAGTTTTTTTCAAATTTAAAACCAAATCCTTATTAACCATAAAATCTGCAAATGTTTCTATTAAAAGCTGTAAACCATTTGATGTTCTTGATAAAAGTACCGCATCATCTGCATATAATAAAATCGGTACACTACGCTTTCCCACTTTAGGGGGATCGGCTTTCAGCTTCTGTAGTTCCGTGTCGACCCCGTTTATATATAACGAAAAAGCAACGGGGCCAGCACGCAACCCTGACGAATCCCCTAGTTACTTTAAAACTTTCGGTGCATTCTCCATCTGTACCATAGCGGACTTTCGCACTTAGATGTCTGTAAATTTGTGAAAGGAGTATAACAATATCCTTTGGGGCACCCATAAGGGATAGTGTCTGCCACAACTTGGAGTGATTTACTAGGTCAAAAGCACTCGTTAAATCCAGGAAACATAAATGCAAATGGCCACTTTTACGATAGTATATTTACTAATTAAAACGTGTAAATTAATACACTGTTCAATGGTTCCGATTTCTCTACGGAACCCATATTGTGTCTCAGTGAGAACATTTTGTTCCCCTACCCATAATTCCATCCTCTCCAGTAATATTCTACCCAACAATTTGGAGGTAGTATCAAGAAGTGAGATCGGGCGATAGCATTTCACATTGCCCCTATCTCCCTTCTTGAATATCGGAACAATAATGCTTTCCGTCCAGGACCGTGGAATCATGCCCTTAATTATAACGTTAAAAATTCTGTGGAGAATCGGAACTCAGAGATCTGATTTAAATTTAAAAATATATAGAGGCACCCCATCTACCCCGGGTGCTTTCCCATTTGCACTCTTTTCCAAAGACAATTTTACTTCTTCACTACTGATGGGTAACATGTTAGGGTTTTCTATTATTATAGTTCTTCCATCACCAACTTTGTCATTTAGGCAATTTAAACCACCAGTCAATGTATCATTTTCTAATTCCTTTACAGGATTAAAAACTTCAGAAAAATAGCTTATCCAGTCCTGGGGCTGTATTAGACATTCTATTTTCGCACTACCACATTCTTTAAAATAGGCATGGTTTAAAACTTTCCAAAAAAGAATTGAGTCTTTAGTTTCTGCTGCCTGTTTCAATTTCTCCCAGGCCTCAGATTGGATCTCCCTCCTCCTCTTAGTTATAACATATTTATATGTCTGCCTGTGGTTTTGAACCAGCTCCCTATCATTTGGACTGGCATTAACAGCCTCCCTTAGAAGTTTATTTGCCAATGTACAATCAGCATCGAACCAGCCCACTGATTTCTGTCTATTTTTCTTACTATTTTTCTTTCTTAAACCATGTGAGATTTCCATGGTAATATTATCGAAAGCTATTAAAACCTCAAGTCACTAGGAATGTCAGACTATGCAAAAGAATTCACACTATTTTGCAGTGAGAGAAATTGGTGCGCTCTCTCAGTTTTGACACAAACGCATGGAGGATCTTGAATGCCTGTTGCTTACCCCTCTACCACCCTTGACCCGGTACTTCCTGGACACAATATATGACCCGAACAGGCTAACTAGGTATGAGCAGAATATTCTATCCTCAGAAAATGTTGTCTTAAAACGTTGCAAAGTGTTGAACCCTTCAACTTTGTTGCCTGCAAATGATGATGGCAATTGTGATGAAAGTGAACACAACTGTCTAGATATCACAGAATTGTGCGCTAAACCCCACCATCACATTAAGAATGAACCCTTGATTGAGCCTGATCATTTGTTATTCGTATATGGCTCATGCTCAAGAGGTAATGATGGCACACTAAGAGCAGCGTATACTTTGCGCACCATAAGTGATGTGGTCTAAGCTTCAAGGCTTCAAAAAGTTTTTTCTGCCCAAGATGCTGAATCAAATGCTCTTACTAGATCCTGCAGTTTAACTGCTCAAATGAGAGTCACCATATTCACTGACAGCCAATATGGGTTTGGTGTAGTCCATGATTTTGGGCAGTTGTGGTCACAGTGAGGTTTTCTTACAACCTAAGGAACCCCCATAAAATACGGGATGCATGTCAAGAACCTACTAGATGCTCTGCATTTGCCAGAAGACATTACTGTGGTAAAGTGCTTAGCAGGAGTAAGGAGGAAGCAGATATGTTGCTGTGGGCAACCAATACACTAACTTAGGAGCCAGGTACTGTGCCCTGTTAGCCTGTTCATTTAATGGAGGTTTCCCATGCGAGTCAGAAGAAGAGAGTTCTTTTGCCATGTTGATGAAAGTCACTATACGTGGGATAAGTGGAAAATGGTACAGGAAAATGTGTCAGAAGCAGAACAAAGTAGTTGGTTAAAAACAGGTTGTGAGAAAAATGCAAATGATATCTGGATGTCTTCAAATGGGAGACTGGTATTACCGGATAGTTTGTTGTTTCCAATGACACAATATTACCATGGATACAAGCATTTAGGGAGAGGCGTAATGGTGAGACTTTTCAGACAGAATTGGTATAACCCAGATTCAGAATGCTGGCAGAAATCAATGCATAAGTTGTCAATAGCTAAACGCAGTGAAGCAGACACATGTCACACTAACTCACCTATAGACATCATTTGCCCCTATTAACCAGGATGCAAATGAATTTTATCGAAATGCCTGTCCATAACGGGCTGAGATATATCCTGGTGATCGTGTGTGTCTTCTCAAGATGAGTGGAAGCCTACCCAGCGAGAAGAAGAGACAGCCTTACTGTAGCAAAGTTGCTGTTGCGTGAATTGATACCCAGGTTCGGCATGCCGATTTTTCTTGAGTCAGATAGAGAAACACACTTCAACAACGAACTTATGAAGATGATCTGCACAGCCTTACAAATTGAACAACTGTTGAAAAGATGAACAGATCTATCAAGTCTAGATTGGCCAAAGTCTGTTAACATCTCTGAAATGGCCAGATGCTTTAACATTTGTGCTAGTGAGTATTCGGAGTACACCTGACAGGAAGACAGGGTTATCTCCTCACGTGATATTGATGGGCAGGCAATGAAATTACCTGCCATTCCTGCAAATGCTCTCTCAAACATTGCTGACAATATTATCTTGAATTACTGTAAAAGTAAAACACTGGTTGACATAGTCCGTTCTGCCTCTCATCAGGTCTCAACTGCCTCACAAGACCGCATCAAGAACAATTCCACAACCTCAATCCTGGTGTTTGGGTTGTGATCAAGAAGCAGGTTCGGAAGACTTGCCTTGAACCAAGATGGAAAAGCCCCTTTTAGGTGATCCTTACTACTACACACAGCTGTTACATGTGCTGGAGTCCTGAACTGGATTCATGCCTTGCCCCCCAAAAGCGTAAGTGATCCAGAAGAAGTGCCTTTGGTCTTTGATTCTGAGCGAAGAGTATTGGTGGCTGCACCACCAATTGAGAGACTGCCTAGACCAGCAGCACCATTGCCAGTTCAGCAGCAAGATGACAAGAGGGGTGAAGATCAGTGGACAGAAGATCAAATGCAAGTACCAGAAGTAACACAGAGTGGTGTTTAGATCTCGAACGAAAGAGAAGCAGAGATTGAGTCACCAAAAGGAAGTGCTTCAAATGTGGCTTTGAGAGATGAAGATCCTGGTGAAGGAACTAGCACTGGAGTGAGGAGAATCAATCGACAGGCAGAATGGTTACAAAGCTATGAAAACGGAAATCAGAGGAGAAGCGCTTCAGTGGCTTGAATATCAGAAGCAATACCTGAAGAGGCTGAGTCCAGTGATGAAAGTAGCCGAGACCCAAATCAGTGAAATCTAAAAAGATCAAAAAGAGCACGAGTGCCTTGTCCCAGGAATTCGGCACCTGAATGGTCATACTTTGTGAACACCACCTTGAATGTTTCTTTGGAAGATTTGTGCAACGTCAATTCTGAACTATTTGAACCTCGTTGAAAGGAGAAAAAAAAACAATTAAATAAAACAAGTGGGAGAATTTGAGAAAAAACAATCTGAGACTGAACAGAAGAGAAAAAGAAACTTGAACTGTGTTTATTAGAGATTTGTTATTTTCGTTTGTTATTTTACAGATGGCTAACCTAGGTCAGAATTAAAAGTTACAGAAGAATAGGGATAACATATTAGAAGAACACATAGTAGAGTTAATGATTGTCTGCTTAGGATAGAATGAAAAAAATTAAAAAAGAAGCTATTTACTAAACTTTGTCACAAAGTATTAAACTAAGTGCTGTGAACTGACTCAGAGAATGTGTTGCATTAGAAATGAATGTGAATATATTATGGGATCAATTTTTGTAATATCAATAATAATGATCACTATAGTACTAGGGTTTTACTTAGCGCCAGAGTCTGAACCTAAAGCAAAGAACGTTACTAATCTCTATATTTACAACACGAGGGAGGATCCTTTTAGTTACTCTTTTGTAAGCTACTAGAAAAATGATTTTTCTACTAATGTTTATTCTAGGTTAGTACAGGAATACACTTATGTCATGAATGCCAAAGAGTTGTTATGTTTGTGTACACTTACCTACATCAGTGTCAGAAGAGGTCACCTACTATCACATGCCTTTATTTTGTGCTATTTCTTGCAGCATCCTATTATTATTAGTTTATAGGAGAGGACATTTTGAGTATTTTTATTCTAATCATGTACTAATACTTTCCAGTGTACCATTAATAGAAAGCATGAACTTACAATCACAAGCAAAGGAAATGGATACAGCCTGGTACTATTTCTTCCCACATTGACCCATAGAAAGTATAAAGGCTTATAAAGATAATTTAGCCTGTTTAGTGCGACCTACAGAAAAGGCTTGCATAATGGCATTAGAAGAAAGATACAATAACATGGCACATACTTCTGACAAAAAGTGTGATGTTTTAGAGAATGCATGGAGGAAAGGGGAAAATGAATTTAGAAAGAAGATGGTCTAACCTAAACTGAGACTTGATAGCCAACATAAAGGGAAAATTTGTATGCACAGAAGACGGGTACCTAAAAGAACTAGACATGTAGGTATTAGTAGTTGTGAACACAGTTTCGAATTGACAGGTGGATCTTGGCAAATATTGCAGGGAAACAAGACTGTCATTCCAGGGGTTTATTACATTTGTGGACAGAATGCCTACTTTTTATTGCCAGCTGACTGGCAAGGGATCTGCTATTTAGGCATACTAATTCCAAAAATGTATCATGTAAAAATTATAGATGCACTAACATTAACACCTGCACATAGACAGAAACGCATTACAGAAACAGGAGCTGGATTAGTAGGAGACATATTTGGAGCTGTCATTCCATCTGTAGGTGTCATTTTAGTTTGGTGAAATGATTAGAAAGCTGTCAAAAGATGTCGACAAAATAACAACTAACACATCAGGAGCTTTGCTTGTAATAAACGCAGAACTAATAGTTATACCATCAATTATATTTCAACACCGTCTTGCATTAGACATTTTACTTGCTGAAAAGGGCGGAGTCTGCTGAAAGTTTAAATTAACTCACTGCTGCATATACATACCTGATGAAGAAAGCTTTGCAAAGAATATTTCAAGGTTGGAACCAGAATTGCTCAATTTGGAAACAGCAAGTTTATTTGAAAATTTTGGGAAAGGGATTACCACAAATTGCTACTGTTTTTGACAGCTAGAAGGGTTTTTTAAAATCTATTTTAATGCCAATAATAATAGTAGGGCTTTGTCTTATATTTCTTTACACATTATTCTTGGGCTGTAAATACATGCTTCGCAAATTAAAGGAAAAGTTGGAAAGCAAATGGTACGAGAAGGATTTAAGTTTGAGGGGTAATATGAATGATAACTACATGAACTCATTAAAATTTAGAGGTCTGAAAAGAAAAAGACAAGACTCAACTAATGATGAAAGTGCACTCTGAAATGGACTCACATGAAAAGCATAGATATGTGATGATTTCACATATCATCAGATGGGGTTTTGAGGACGTTGAACATTTTTAGGAAATGTGCTTAAACGTCAACATAGAAATGCATATTAAAGTAGACATTAGAGATTTTGCTTTTATTAAACGTGCAAAAGTGAAAAATGCTGCTTAAATTCTACAGAAAGCTCTCATTTCTATTGTTCTCCATATACTAGGCCACACTATTTTTTTATTCTGATCTATCTCTTTAAGAAAATAAATGCCTTTCATAAATAGTGATTTAACGTTATAACTGAACTATAGAGCTTGACCTTTTGTGAAATGTACTGTTTCATGCAAAATTTATTTCTCTTTTCCTCACACCAAATGACTTCACTGTATTTAGATTGTTTTCCTTGCCACCTATTCATAATGAACACGTGTATTAATGAGAAGAAAATGATTGCTGCAGCTTACAGTACGTGATCTAACCAGGACACACTAGAATTCAAATGTTTCATTCCATAAAGCAGCTCATTGCTACACAATGATAGACTAAACAGCATAAACAGTTAATAGAGTAGGCTTGCATAAGGTTCGCATGAGAACCTTTGTAGGTGTAACTTTTTGTAACAAGTTGTAGCCACCTCTGAATTATTTCATGCTCACATGGACGTTAACTGTCGGAATAAAGGACGAAGACAACAGACAGTGGCTTTTCTATTTAGTATGTGTCCCTAGCTAGAGAATCAAGGCATTCTATGCACTCCTACCCAGTCCATCACCTTAGCACTTTATTGTGCTAGCTAAAATTGAAATAAGCTATTGCTGACAGTGATTTCCTTGATTTATACTTACGAAAATTGAGGTGCATTTCTGTCTTTATGCTGATCATAGCTACTGCTGTGGTTCTCTCTCTCTCTTTCTTGCCTGTTTAGACGGGTGCTACTGCAACTGTCCGGAGTACTCGGCTGAGTCTCCAGAACTACCCTTTATGGGAAGTTCAATCCTTTTTCCTAGTTATCTCACTTTGCTCCAAAATCTACTTGCTCTTTTCCAGAAGGAACTCTTTATGGGTTCTCGTTAGGATAGGATAGGTCCTTTAGCTTAGAAAAGGGACTATATTCTGAATGGAACAGGCTGTTATGTTCTATGCTTGTTCTAACTAATCCTAGTTTGATTTTTTCTGTAACTGATTTATTTGACCGATCCAAATAAAAGGTCCAAAAGTACTAACTAATCTCTTAAAGAGAAAATACGCTTTTGAAATTTCACCAAACCTCTCTTTATTGGCTGAACATCAAATTAAATTCTGATGCCTTTGTTGTGAAATGCACAACGTAAAAAGATACCCCTTGGCAACCACTTGGTTTTCAAGTAATTACATAATTACATAATAAATGCCATATGTGAACATGAATTTAATGGATTTGATAATGTCTTTTATTTATTCTTTTGATATATACTTATTATTATTTCTTTCATTATATACATGAATTTCAAAAGCCACCACAACACTTCTAATAATAAAATACGTCTAAAATAAACAATAAATATCTACATCAGTCGATACGTATATAAGACAATAACAAAATGCATAGCACACTTACACATAGGTGTCAGCCTAACACTTCCAACAAACAGATATAATTAATGAAATATATACAAATGAAAACTCAATATTAAGTTGTTGCTTAGTATAAACAACGTAGTGAGCACTCTTTTAAGCAAGTTTCAACGTGAAACCACACCTTCTTCAGGAAGAGCCACAGATGAAAAAAGCGTTGTGGAAAAACCTTCTGGCACCAAAGTTAAGGAGATATGTGTGTGGATCTCTGTGTCAAAGCCTCCAAATGAATTAATATTCAGTGGGAAAATAATCCAATACCGAGAGGGGCAAAGAACTGGAGATGGAGCTAAAAGTAAACTGTGTGAGCATATGATCCACGTTTCAAATTCGACAATTAAGTGCAGCCTGTCTTGATCTCTATTTTCATTCTTCATATGGGTCTCCGATCACTGCTGAAAAAATGTGGCCATACGCGGGGCTTGATTTTGCCTCATCGTTTTCAAGGGGATAATCACGAGTGACCATGGCACACAGTTACTCCTGCAAATCTGAGGACTTTGTTGTGAAATGCTCCATTCTAAAATGGTGGCACAGATTCATCGACCTAGGAAGGGGCGGAAAGTCCAGGTTCGCTAAGTAAGTCTAAAGTGCCATCATTTGTTTAAATTTTTTTAAGATTTCCATGCTTGCATTGTCTATTTGTGGTCTGGTTATTGGCAGCTCTAGCTGAGTGTTGTAGGCAACATTGTGTTCTATATTTTAATGTATACTTGCAGTGAGCCGTGTGTAAGATCCTTACACATTATTGGGTGGCTTTTTTATCTATCTATTTACCTGCTCCTTTTTAATGTCTCCCCCTTCCTATTCTTATATTTGTCCTGCACTTGGAGCTCTTCTGTTTTTTAATAATTTCTGATTGGAGGAGATCGATTAATCTACTACCGACGTGAGGAAACAACTTTTTTTTATATCTTAGGGTGCCATTTCATGCTCAAATCCTTCAGTGCAAACATTGATGTATAATATTTCTTACTTTAAATTCATCTATCTCAGTTGCAGTCCTTTGGAGAGTGATATGTCCCTTGCTGGAAGATTGATTGTTGGTTGTTTTGAGAACGCAGGTGTAGTTGGGTTATGAAATGTAAGAAAGTATTTTAAATAAAATATCTGAGTGGGTTGACTCATTTCAGTTATCATAAATATGTGGAACAGCCTTGCCTGACTCTATAGATAATTTTGTGTAAGAGAAAGGGAATAAATAATATGAATTAAGGGTTTTGCACTGTGTTATACTTATTAGTTACAGCGTGTTATGCTGTATTTCACACATCTTGCCTCTGTTTATTAAGTACCAACATAATAAAGGGCATAGTGCTTGCAGCCTCTTACATATATTTAGGCAGGATGTAAGAACATAGGTGCCATTAAAATCCAAATTTATGACATTCAATTGAGGGGAAAAAATTCGAGTAGCCCCTAATCCTCTTTCTCCCATGACTGAACAACGTCAGAAAGGTCCTGCTTATGGCAATATAGAATGATGTTTATTAAGCATGCCATTAGTAAATTGAGGGGAACATATTCTCAAATTTGACACAATGCAGCATAGAAACTAATGTTGCTGCACTGAGTCAAAGAGTGAAACAAAAACAGTGCTGTATCTACTAAGATATGGTGATGTTTTTCTCTCCCCTTACACTTGCACACTTTTTGCTGCCTTGTGTCAAACCTCACACCCCTCACCATAGAGCAAAGGTGGGTGCATGATATCAAGCACAGGTTTTGAACTGGAAGGGTACACTTCCAGTTCACAGACTATGCTTTCACATAGTTTAATACTTTTCCCACTTTGTATATGTCCTGTAGAGTGTTTCACATAAGCAAAGTCGGAAACATTTTGAGAAAAGATAACTTTTTTCGCTGATTATGTATGCATCACGGATTTGTAATTTTTTAACACAAATCCTTGTCTACCATTTTAGTATATAAAGATTTGCATGAAAAAACACAGGTGTTTAATGGGAATGCCCATTTTCACCGCGCTGTATGCCCCTTGTTGCAAAACAGTGCAAGTTGTTAGTAAATCTGGGTTTTAAAGTGTAGATCAATATGAAATGTTCCATATGTGCAGATTAAAATAATAATTAGGTTTAGGACAAGGAAGTCTTGCCTTCAGCTCTAAAGCAAAAACATCATTTATACATCGTCCTCCAATTGTTGGGATTTGCCTGGTGATTTCACTCCAAGTATAATCGTGTGTATTTCAGAGCTCCTCATAGGTGTATTAGTTTAAGTAAAAAATATGAAAATCCCTGCCTAAACCCAACAGCCAGAGGATTCCAAATGTGCTGTTTTACAGCCTCGTAAGTATAATGATGCTCTTTTTAAGATACCGCTAAGCACAATCTTTACAAATTTAATTGCATTAAAAGTGAATAAGAGGAATCAATCAAACTTGAAATATTTTGGAAACCCGAGTAAACTTGTTTTTGTTACTTAGTAATAAACTATAAAATAAATGAAATGTATTTGTCTTTTTTTTACCTGTTAACAACCATTCTTTAGAGGGGTCACTTTAAGTTTTTTTCTTTGCCCAACATGTTCTGTCATTAGACGAGAGCGGATTTTTAGACTCGCACCATCAAAAAGCAGCCTAGGATTCTTGGATAACTGAGGAAAGCAGTATCTTTCAGGCCAGGCTTCCACTAGCAAGGTGACCGGTAACTTAATTGTACTAAAAATGGTATGGACATGACATTGCAGTAGGATTCTTTTCCCCTTGAGTTGTAAAACCAACGCAGTTAATTATATACAATCATTCATATATTTCTGCACAGCTTGGACTTTTAGTCATATTCCTCTTAGTTTAAATAAAGGCGCATTTCCTAGAATTCCTCTGCAGGAACACATTTTATGAACGTTTACTGAACTAATGACTTGTTTCTGATTTTCTTAGACCCAGGATAGCCCTTTGATTTGCTTATCCTCATTGGTCACTGTGCTTACTGGTTTTAATTGGGACCCCACATCTGAGCTGCTCAAGCTTCAATTGTATCCTGATTGAGCATTGAGATTTCATCTATGGCTCCTGCAAAATTATAGTAAGCCCTTTCAGGCTACAATTCTCTAAATATAGTTGCAAAAGAGATATACAGTCAGGTCAGCTGTCCTTCAAGGCATCTCCATTAACAGTCATAAACAGTGAATAGTCATTAATTCCCAATTCACTTACTAAATTGTTTAACATTTCCACTTAATGAATGAAAAATCTTTTGCTTGTAAAAACTCTATTTTCCTCAAAGAACAGTGCATTTTTAATAAAATGGGTATTTTTTGGAACATTGCACTTTACAACAGGTCGAGACTGCTCTGCTGTGATAAACATCTCTTTTTATTTACAATGAGTCTTTTTGAGTGTACACAGTTCAGCTAAAGATCAGCATTTCATTCGTTTGAAGCTAAAATAAAAGTAAAAGAAGAAAATGTCTTTATTCAGTTAAATAAATAACCATAAAAGATATAAAATATAATAAAAACACAGTAAAACTAATAAAATGTATACATGACTCACAATACAAAATATATATAAAAAGCGGGTCAACCTATTAGAAGGTACCAGATAATCCAATATGTACAAGTTCCAATAAACACAAAAGACATTCTTTAAAAACACCAGGGGCCATATTACACTAAGTGCCCCCTATGGCGCAACGGGCGTTTGCGCCCGCCTTGCCCGCCCAGAGGCACTTTGGTATTATAGAAGAGGGCGCAGACGCTTGTGCGTCCCCTTCTATAATACCGATAGCTCTGGTGCACTTAAAACTCCAGCGATACCTTCAGAGTGTGTCCCCTCATTTGCATAGGGGCGTGCCCTATGCAAATGAGGGAATTCCTTTGACTCTGCGCCTGCGATATATTACAGACGTGGGCGCAGAGTCAAAGCAGCCCTCAGGAGGCGCACTGACAGTGCGCCATTTAAAAGGTGGCGCACTGTCAGTGAGCCTCCTGACAGCTGCCCTCTGCAGGTGGTAAAGGGGGTCAATGGACCCCCCAGACATCCCCTTGCAGGTGGGTGCAGTCACTGACTGCACCCGCCTGCAAGGGGATCTCTATTACCCTGTAAAAGTGCAGGCGGGTGCCGTCTGCACTGTGAAAACACGGAGCAGCTGCTCCGTGTTTTCACATGAATGCGCTGCCCCTAGGGCAGCGCAAGTTTGTGGTTGCCCTGGGGGCAGTGCATGCAACATAATAGGGCGCATTGGGATTGGTTGCGCCCGGTGCACCTTTTAAAAGGTGCGCTGGGCGCAAACAATCACAATGCATAATACGGGCCCAGAAGCATTATGGCAAAGCACCTCGAATTTTTAGTACACTGCTTAAAAAGTAGCCCATAGATAGCCCATAGATACAGATATGCGAACATTCCCCAGCATGGGCCACCCAATGCACTTTCAGGTGGAGGGGGCCCCTATTTGCACATATAACTGTTGGTTCAAGTGGAGGCCGATTAACTCCCTGTGGGTGCTGAACCTCTAGATTAACATTAACCAAAGTTACTGGGGATTGACTTTTGCCACTCTGGGCCCTCTCTGGTTTTTTCCCAAACATTTTTGGTACTGTGATTGTTGCATGCCTCCCTGATCCCTGATCCCAGAGAGACGCCGGGGTCTGATGAATTCAAGATTGTCTCCACTTCCTCTATTAAGTCATCAATCTGGCTAAGTGTACTGGGGTTTCTAGCCTTTCTGGCACACTTATTAGGTTTACATATAGTGGAAGTAACATCTAAGGCTTTCTGCTTGCACATATCCCCCAACAGTGTCCCAGTCCACAGAGTTATGTAGGCTGTGAGAGGCTCCTTGCGACCAACAACAGGGGGGGTTAGAACAAAAATGGACACGCAGCTTGCCCCAGCCACGAGAGACTAGTAGGCCTGTCACACGCTCCTCGCGTCTTTTTTGGAAAATACACGTTAATAACCAGTCCAATACAGGGGGCCACAATACACAAAATAAAAAAGATATTGCCCGGCCCAGCCTCCTCCGGAGTCTGATGGGCATGAATGGGCACTCCCTTAGCCGGGCTTTGCCTGGGCGTGTTCTGTGGCACAGGGTTGCAGAAAGCGCTATAAGTGCCATGCAGCTAGCCAGGCCCCCATTCTAAGACTCACTGCAGGTGCACCTCCTGGCGTAGGGAGTATCAAAAAAGTAAGGCCCTTGAGTTGCTGAGGGTCCGTAGGGGCCAAGGAAGCCCTTTGTTGATTGTGAGGAATCCCGCACCACAGGGCTGCAGAGAGCGCTATAAGCGTGATGCAGCTGGCCATGCCCCCTTTCTAGAACTCACTGCAGGTGCGCCTCCTGGCACAGGGAACATCAAAAAAGTAAGGCCCTTGAGTTGCTGAGGGTCCATAGGGGCCAAGGAAGCCCTTTGTTGATTGTGAAGATAAAAGTACTGAAACCTTTTCAGTGTCTCCATATATGGCCTTTTATAGTGTGCCTCTATGTAGGGTCGTTTATCTTGGTCCCTGCTGCATATTCCACCATAGACAGCTATCAGCTATTTGCGGGGGGAGCTTCATGAAAGAAGCGATAGCAGCACTTATTATTTCTACTCCAGGCCTCATCAGGGTTGGCTTTAAAGATTTAGGCTAAAAACTGCCATTTCTTATCTGTAAAAACATCTATCTATCTAACTATCTATCTACGTCCAACACCCATCGGGCGGCTGACTCCCAGCCATGCATGTGCATATGTTGGTGTGTTGGGTGCTGAATGTGGGCTTTTTCACAGCCCCACTTGATGGGTCACTATGACATTTTCAAGGAAGGAGCTGAGCTGGCTGGAGGTTTAAAAAAAAGAAAAAGTTTGGTTAAAATTTGCCAAATGGTGCCAAAGTTATTAGCAACCAAAAAATAATTTTTCTGTGTCAACCAGGTCCTAACTATAACTACACATTGGCAGCTAGAGGTGTCATATGTTACTTTATCCCTCATCTCGCTACTCTCCTTCCCGGCCAAGGTCCTGGAGAAAGCCATTAACTTCTAACTCCCTGATCACCTGGAAGGAAACAACCTACTCCCAGTCCAGCTTCCACTCCAACCACAGAACCGAGACTGCCCTGATAGCCACAACCGATGACATCATATCCATGTTCGATCATGGCGAGTCAGCAGCACTAATTCTCCTCGACCTCTCAGGGGCCTTCAACACCGTATCTCACCATACCCTCATTGCCAGACTCCTCTACATCAGCATCATAGGAAGTGCTTTCAATTGGATCTCCTTCTTCCTCACAGGATGCGCAAAACAAATCCGACTACCACCATAAACTTCTGAATCCAAGAGCATCATCTGTGGAGTTCCCCAAGAATCTTTACTCAGCCCCACCCTCTTCAGCGCCTACATGACCCCATTGGCTGACATTGTCAGCACCCACAGAATCAATATCATCTCATACGCAGATGACACCCAACTCCTCCTCTCCCTCACGGAAGACACTGCCACCACCAGATGCAGCTTCCAGAATATCATGACCAACATCTCCGACTGGGTGGGAGCCAACTGCCTGAAAATGAACACAGACAAGACAGAACTTCTCATCTTTGGAAAGAACACCTCCCCATGGGATGACACATGGTGGCCCACTGCACTTGGACACTCACCCACTCCCAGCAACCATGCCTGCAACCTCTGCATTACCCTGGACAGCGATCTCTCCATGAGGTGCTAGGTCAATGTGTTACTTCCTCCTGCTTCCAAATCCTCTGCATACTGTGCAAGATTTTCAGGCAGATCTCCATCAACACCAGGAAGACAGTGACTCAAGCCCTCATTACCAGCCGACTAGACTATGGAAATGCACTCTACGCCGGGTCCACCACCCAGCTCCTCAAATGTCTACAAACCATACAGAACAAAGCAGTGAGAGTCAGCCTCGACTTTCCCAAATGGACCAGCATCACCCTCCCCCCGCCTAACAAACCTCCACTGGCTCCCCATCCCGAAAAGATGCCAGTTCAAGCTGCTGCCCCTCGCCTACAAGGCCCTCCACAATGCAGGATCCTCCTACCTCAATTGCCACCTTACCTTCAACCAACCGACCAGACAACTTTAATCCGCCTCGAACTCGTACACATCTCCTGCATCCGGCAGAGACGCAGTGGAGTCCGTTCTTTCTCCTACCTCGCTGCCAAGTGCTGGAATGACCTCCCACTACACCTTCGAACCTCCCCTTTACTCGCTGACTTCAGGAAGAGACTCAGGACCTGGCTCTTCAACTGAGGACCAATATACCTCAGCACCTGGATACCCCCTGGGGTGATAAGCCGCACTATATAAATACTGATAGATTGATAGATCCTATGAAGGTGACCCTGAAGATAAACAGTGCTCGGTGTTCTGTTCGATCTCTGGCATGTAATTTCTGCTTATAGGGGACTGGTGCTCCCCGGTGCCCATTTAGTCCTATGGACAACTGTTTAGCAAAAGGCCACCAGTGGTGCATGATTATCATCCTCATTGTGTTTGACTATATCATGCACAACTGGTGGGTGAAGCCATGGGTACAAATTGATTAAAAATGCGTACCTATTACATAATGGTTCACGATAGGACCCTGCACAAAATTTACAAACCAGCGTCTGTAAGTGAAGGAGAAAAAATGCATATAGATTGTAAAAAATCTTCTGCAACAGTAAATATGTGCAGGCATCACAATTTCCTCAAACTGGTTCAGAGAAAAAAAATCTACCTTGGGGAGTAACTTTCATTTGTCTATGTCTACATTTCCCATATTCTCTGGGTCACAGAGTGACATTTCTCCACGCTGACAATCCTTCAGATGGTCTGTTGAAGGTCTTCGGATGATGTTTTCACATCTCTGACTCAATTTTTGTGCCTTCACTGGGATGAATGGAGGCTTGTTTATTTAATGAAGATACGCTTTACAGTAAGCAGGTAGGTACATTTTCCTTTTCTGTGAAGCCGAAGGAACACAGGGTCAATTTGGAAATTTTTGCATCAAAGAATGTCTGTTGTCCTTAGAATCTTAGGAATCAGATATTTCTGCAAGTGAATGAATGAAACGGGCTCTTATATAGCGCATGGCTACCCGGAGGCATCCCAGCGCTGCGGAGGTGGCTAGGAGGGTGGATGAAGTCATGGGAATAGCCAAGTTTTCAAATGTCTCCGAAATGTCCGATGGTTGACTTCCTTGCGGATCGGGAGCGGCAGGGAGTTCCAGAGCTTGGGGGCGTTATGGGAGAAGAGGCGGCAGCCTGTTCTGGCTCTCTTGATTCTGGGGACCTCCGCCAGGTAGAGCGCGTCAGAGCGGAGGCAGCGCGTGGCCTTGTATGGTTTGACCAGATGCTTAATGATAGGGGGGCCTCTGCCTTGCAAACCTTTATGCGCAATGCAGAGAGCTTTGAAATGAATTCTCTCCTTTACCGGGAGCCAGTGAAGAGAACGGATAGCCGGCTTTGCAGAGCAGCGGTTTTTTGTGCCCGTAAGGAGTCTAGCTGCCGAGTTCTGGACCACTTGCAATTTGGCAATGACTGAGTTGGGAGCGCCCAAATAGAGAGCGTTACCGTAGTCCAGCCTGGAAAGGATGAGCGCCTGGATCAGGAGCTTTCTTGAGTGACTTGGTAGGAGGGGAAGTATTTTCCGGATGGTTCTGAGCAGGCCGTAGCAAGCGGCGGACGTTCTCCTAGATTGAACTCTGAATGTCAGATCGTGGTCAAGCCAGATGCCCAAGCTTTTTATCTCCTTTTTAGGCGTTGGAGCAGAGCCCATGCAGATCGGCCACAGGGTGTTTGGATTGAAGTTTGCTTGGTTGCCCAAAAGCATGAGCTCCGTTTTGTCGCCATTGAGTTTCAGGTGGGATGAACTCATCCAGCGGGCAACTTCCTTGAGGCAAGAACACAGATTCGTAGGGGATTGTTCAGTCTGGTTCAGTGCCACAATTAGCTGGGTATCATCAGCGTATGTGACGAGGTGGATTCCGAAGGAGGCTACGATTTCTGCCAAGGGGGCCATGTATACATTAAAAGTGTGGGGCTCAGAGACGAGCCCTGAGGAACACCACACTGCAGCGGGACTGGTTGGGAGCGGGAGTTTCCTTCAAATACCTGGAAGAACCTTTCTTCCAGGAACGATCTCAGCCAGGATAGGGCCGTACCTGACACTCCTACTTTTTTGAGACGGTGAATCAGAGTGTCGTGGTTTACCGTGTTGAAGGCTGCACTAAGGTCCAGGAGGATGATAGCTGAAGATCCTCCGGAGTCTAGAATCTTTCTTGCCTCCTCCACTACTGCTATTAGTGCAGTCTCTGTACCCTGGCCAGGACGGAAGCCGGTCTGGGAGGAATGGAGAAGTTTAAAAGTCTCCAGGTGTGCAGAAAGTAGCCGATTGACGTGTTTTTCTGCCATCTTGCTAATACCGGGGAGCAGTGAGATGGGGCGGTAGTTGCCAAGCTCAGTGGGGTCCAGATGAGGTTTTTTCAGGAGCGCCTTCACTATTGCGTTTTTCCAGACTTGGGGGACTATGCCCGAGGCTAAAGAGGCATTAATTAAGTTGGTGATGGGGGCGGAGATTGTAGGTGCTACCAGCTTCAAGATGTTAGGGGGGGCCGGGTCGAGCGGAGACCCGCTCTTAAGTGAGTCAAGGATAGAAAGGAATGATTCCTCGGTGAGTGGGGTGAATGAATCTAGGGGGTGGGGGTTAATTGGAGGTTCTAGATCGTAGAGCTTGGCTGGGTGGTCCTTGTCAGTGAGTGGGAGGGAATTGAGGATGTTTTGGATTTTGATGGAGAAAAATCCAGCTAACTCCTCACATCTACGACCAGACGTGTCAGAGGCTGCAGGGGGATCAGGAGTTTTCATGAGTTTCTTTGCTATCTGGAATATTTCTCTGGAAGGGTTCCGGGAGAAGCAGATTTTTTCATCATAGTAGGCAGCCTGGGCTGCTTTTAGTGCTGTTTTATAATGGGAGGTAGTTAGCCTATATTGTGATTTTTTTTCATTAGAGAAGTCTCTCCTCCATGCTCTTTCTGATCTTTTACATTGTTGCTTAAGTTTGCGAAGTTCAGCAGTGAACCAGGGGGATTTATTGGGTCCCGTTTTTTTGAGAATGGTTTTCCTGGGAAGTACTATGTCGAGCGAGTTCTCAATCCAAGCAGAGAACTTTCTGTTGGCTATTGAAGGATCAGGGTCATGAGTGGGTGTGGTTAATTCCAGTTCGCGTGTCCAGTCCTCTGCACTCAGTTTAGACCAGGGACGGATTTGGATACGTGAGGCTAGAGATTGTGACCTCGAAATGGGAGGGTGCCATGAGAAGGGGACGAGGAAGTGGTCTGACCACGGAAGGGGGATAGGGACATTCCCTTTTAGTTCGGCTATGCTTGAAAAGATAGGATCAAGGAGGTGTCCCTTGGCATGTGTTGCTTGATGTACTTTTAAGTCTAGTTGATATGCTGCCAGGTCGTGAACCAGCTCATTGGCCACCTTGTCTGAGGGGTCGTCAAAGTGGTAGTTAAAATCTCCCAAAAGGTTGAGATTGGGTGCGGTGCTGGCGAGATTCACAACAGTTTCCAGCAGTGAACTGCCGAATTGGGCCGGTCCTCCTGGAGGGCGATATAGGAGAATGCCCATGAAGGTAAGTGATGGACCGAATTCAATGGAGAAGAGAACATTTTCGCAGTCTGAGAGAGGGGAGTCTAGAATGCGGCAGATTAAGTGCTCTTTATAGATAATTGCAATTCCGCCCCCCTTCCCACTTGTTCTGTCTAAACGTTGGATCAGGTAGCCAGGGGGGAGCATTTGAACAATGTCTGGGTCTGAACTAGGCGATAACCAAGTCTCCGTGAGAAAGAGAGCATCTGGTTCAGTGTCATGTAGGAGCATAGAAATTTCCATTGTGTGTTTTGGCAGGGATCTGCAGTTTAGCAGCGCCATCTTGAACGCGTTCCCTGCTAAGGGGATAAGGGTGGTCATTGGAGTAAGTTCATAAGGGCAGTGGAGGCACTTGTCCTGTGACTTCTCGGGGGAGATTTCATGGACACACAGTAACTTAGGTGTTTTCTGCAGGTGTATTAATTCTTCCTTGGTGTACCGGATGAAGGCTGGGGGGGGGGGGCAGGGGGACTGACCCCTGGGCCCTGTCGGGCGCAGACGGGCTTGCCTTAGGCGCGCCTTTGGCGCGCCAGCGGCGCGCCCGCTATGCGCGTCCGCTGCGCGTCAAGGCAGGCATGGGTTTTTATGCAGCCGGTTTAGCCGCTAGACTGCTAACCGCCGCTGTGTCAGTTGGCCCGAAACATCACTTCCGGTCTGCGTTGTACTTCCCTCCACTCAACCGGAACAATCCGTGGTGGACCAGGGAAGACGCCGATGACCGAGTGCAGGGAGCAAGGTGCAAAGTGCAAGTACGTAAAAACAGTTAATGACAGCTCAGCGTGGTGTTTTAAAAACAAGTAAAGTGCAAATGCGTTAAAACTGCAAGCGATCAGTATCAGCGTTACATAACAGTATTATTAAGCAGCGTTTACAATTCCTGAGAGTGTGGTCAGAGCCCTTTGCCCGGCGCTCCTTCCGCTAGACCAGAGTGACAAGACTAACTTCCTCTAGCGCATCTGCTGCGCGTCGAGGCAGGCATGGGTTTTTATGCAGCCGGTTTAGCCGCTAGACTGCTAACCGCCGCTGTGTCAGTTGGCCCGAAACAGCACTTCCGGTCTGCGTTGTACTTCCCTCCACTCAACCGGAACAATCCATGGTGGACCAGGGAAGACGCCGATGACCGAGTGCAGGGAGCAAGGTGCAAAGTGCAAGTACGTAAAAACAGTTAATGACAGCTCAGCGTGGTGTTTTAAAAACAAGTAAAGTGCAAATGCGTTAAAACTGCAAGCGATCAGTATCAGCGTTACATAACAGTATTATTAAGCAGCGTTTACAATTCCTGAGAGTGTGGTCAGAGCCCTTTGCCAGGCGCTCCTTCCTCTAGACCAGAGTGACAAGACTAACTTCCTCTAGCGCGTCCTCTATTTTAGGCTTTGACTCTCAAGTGTAGCAAAGACCAGCAACATGGTTTATTCTTGCGGTGCGGTGTCAGGTTAAACACTCAGATACAATTAACACTAGATTGGTGCACAATCAGTATAATGTCCAGGCAGTGTTCTGAAAATGTTTCACTTGTCCCAACCAAATGTTATGTCCAGTACACTATAACCCAGACAGTCAAACTCTCTCAAGTATGCAGATGCATTAAAAGTATTTGCATTGAATCAGCAAGGCATTCTAACATATGTAGCCCAGATGCAGTATGTGATTTGCAGGGATAAAGTTCAGAACGGATGTATGATGTAACAACGCGATCATGTAGATCGCGGTACATTACATCGCTGTTTTTACAACGCAAGTCGTTACCACGACTTGCGCTGTAGGGCGCTGGACTTAGGAATAGTATGATTTACTATTCCAACTCCAGCCTACGTACAGTAGGGAAGGTGTTGGAATAGTAAATCACACTATTCCTTAGTCTAGAGCGCCCTCCAGTGCAAGTCGTGGTAACGACTTGCATTGTAAAAGCAGCGATCTAAATGTACTGCGGTGTTTTGACCGCGTTGTTAAGGTCGTTTCCCGTTCATTCAGGATGTATGATGTAACAACGCGATCATTTAGATTGCGGTACATTACATCGCTGTTTTTCCAACGCAAGTCGTTACGACGACTTGCGCTGTAGGGCGCTGGACTTAGGAATAGTATGATTTACTATTCCAACTCCAGCCTACGTACAGTAGGGAAGGTGTTGGAATAGTAAATCACACTATTCCTTAGTCTAGAGCGCCCTCCAGTGCAAGTCGTGGTAACGACTTGCGTTGTAAAAGCAGCGATCTAAATGTACTGCGGTGTTTTGACCGCGTTGTTAAGGTCGTTTCCCGTTCAGGATGTATGATGTAACAACGCGATCATTTAGATCGCGGTACATTACATCGCTGTTTTTACAACGCAAGTCGTTACCACGACTTGCGCTGTAGGGCGCTGGACTTAGGAATAGTATGATTTACTATTCCAACTCCAGCCTACGTACAGTAGGGAAGGTGTTGGAATAGTAAATCACACTATTCCTTACTCTAGAGCGCCTTCCAGTGCAAGTCGTGGTAACGTGTTTTGCAGGTGTTTTAAAGGTCTTTCTGTTCAGTTTAGTCAAGCATGAGTTTGCATGCTGTTGCTTGTGGTGGCTACGGGACTCAGACAGAGAGGTACGGGTGGGTAAGCAGTGGGATTACAGTCAGGTAACTTGGGCCGTTGATCATTATTATTCCACGACTGTTAGGGCATAGAGCAGCTCTTCTAAGAGGATCGAGTGCTGGGTGGATATGTTTGCACCTTGGTAAAATTATGTTTTACCTGTCTGTTCTGCTTGGGGTTTTTTATTGCATGGTATGGTACCAACGTATTATATTGTTTGACAGAAATACTGTTTCCTAAATATCATTTGCAAAAAATTTTACCACGTCAGAGTTAGCTATAGAAAATCATACCCGAGTGTGATCATATTGTAGGAAACAATATTTAGGAAATGATATAACTGTTAGATAATAGCTGTGCTAATAGTAGTCTGACATACGCCTGATCCACTAGCATGGCATATAGAATTAGTCAATGATCTTATTGATTGATTTATTAAAATCAAAATCAAATACATACATCCAGCAAAGGCAGTTCAGCAATGAACATGAACATTCCTTAAGTCTTAATTAAAATTGATGAAAGCCATCGAGAATTCATTACAGTTTGTATTTTTATATATACCGTATGCATAAAATGAACAGCATCTGAAGTAGTCCTCTTGCCCAGCTTAAAAAAAACAGTGATTTAGATTTCCTTTGCCTTCCTTGAGCCAGATGACCTGGACTTTGCATTAACGTATTTTCTGCTTCTCTTTAAAGTTCTAGGATCTAAATGAATTCTCACGGGTGCACTTCATAGCTCAATTTCGACTCGCATGTTTGGAGTTTCTCAGGAGAAGTTGAAGGCAACAGCACTGTGGTTCCTCTTCTGGGGAATCCTCAAAAGCTGAAATGCCCCTTCCTGATATCTACATCATCATCATTCCCAATGGGTTTCATTGTTGCTATTTCACTGACACTCTGTTTTCACTGCTACTTGGGATCAAAGGTTGATGGTTACCAGTTGTTCCCAAGCCCCAAAGTGTGAGGAGTTATACAGCAGCAGCCTGCTTACATCTGTCTTGGAGCTGCAGCTAGCCCCCACGCCATTTTGTGCCTTTTTCACTGTGACCCAGCCATATTCAGCCTTTCGGGCTGCTGCCAAACTGTCCCAGCCAAACCCAAAAAGATCTCTGAGTAAGCAGCAAAATCCCTTCTGTATGCTCGGCCGAGACATGCCTGGCCCAGACATCAGCAGTATGCCACAGGACAGCGCCATTTTGGTGTACCATTTGGTTGAAGGTGGCTGCACTCTATTGGTTTCCTGCTGGATGAAGGCACCAAACAAATCTCTCACGACTTATCATGAGGTCATCATTGTTTGCACTGCCTCTTGGGTCTAACTCAGCCATCCTGCATCCCCCAAGCAACCTGAAAGGCCCCAGAGAAAGGGCACCATGTTGGAGCTCTGTGCTGAAGCATCCACTTAGGAGCCCGTCATGTCCCACTCCTGATTTAAATATTCTAAATACTAATCCCAGTAAATTCTTTTCTAGTCTTATCTTGTAACGGTACAGTACGTCTCTGATACACTCTTAGATTTATTTTTATAAGATATATGCAGTTTTGGAAGAGATTCTACTCATCATATCCCATTGCCATATGTTTCAAAGTTATGCAATTATAAGGAGTGGTCCTCTGTAAGGCAACATACATGCTGTAGTGGTTCTCCAGAACAGCGATTATTTAAATCAGGAACAGCCAAACCATTGTCTTCTGATGCCCAATGTACCTTCCTTCTAACAACTTGGCTACACTGCCCTGCATATAACAACCTTTAAATCATTAAGATAAAATCTGGGCAGTAAACTCATTTATACCAGATATTGGTGACTAATTTTTGGATATGGTCTATATTTTGGGAGAATTGTAAACCTTTATTGCTTCTAAGTGCTAGCGAGAGTAATAGATGGCAAAGACAATGGTTGAGAGCAATAGATACCAGTTAGGTTGCAAATGATCCCATAGCAGTGGCAGGCAGAATAGTTGGGACCAAGACACCATATAAGCCAGTAATTGTGTAGAGCTTATGTTGTGTTGAAGAGTGTTTTATACTGTGGGCACACCACAGTTTTGGGAAATTACGTCGTTCTTAGGCTACAAAGAGTATGACAGTGAGGGTGTAAAAGATTTATTCTGGAAGGGCATGCCAATGATGTGGTGGGGGTTGCTGAGTAATGACTACCACTTATTTTTCTGTGTCAGGTTTTAGATCTGGCAAGAAGATTGATATCAGCTGAGCCAGCATGTGGGGTGGGTGGTAAGGCTTGGGCTTATCTTGGGGGTATTTAGAGGCAGACCCATCCAGGAATTTGAAGGTGAGGCAAATGATGTTGAAGGAGATTCTGGCTTCCACTGGAAGCCAATAGAAGCTTCCTATTTATGGTCACATTTAACTTGCAATTGCAACCCGGTGTGAATGCAGATGTAGCACAAACTATGATGTGGAACAAACTACATTTATTAGTAATTTTACTACTGCGGAGACTCACAGAACACATATGTAGGTGCACTTAACCTATCTTTTTATGTGCAGAGTTCTCTGCCCTAACTTTTGGGTCTCCACAATCATAAAGTTACTATTAAATCGTAGTTTCTGAACATAGAAAAAGAGTAAACTTAAACAAAAGTGTACGTTTTTCTTTGTGAATCAGGCCCTCTGTTTTTGCAGAGGTGCCTAAAAACAACCTTACCCCAGCCCAAATCTTACATTGACAGATAAAAAAGGATACCTGCATTTTTAAATACTTCATACATCAAAGTGAGGCATCACAGTACAACATTCCTTAAGTTTTGTTAATTGAGAGGCTTTCATTGTGAAACATTGTGGAACAATCAAACACTTTTTACCCTATTAATGAAAAAGTCAAAGTATGGGAACATGTTTACAGCTCTTCCTGGGCAAACTTTACTGTTTATACCTATTCACCAGCATTACCAGACGTGTGTACGTTTACTCTCAAAACTATGTCCATTTACCCCTGCAAGAAATTCACAAAATAATACTTGGGAGTAAAAATGGATTTTAATACTGTGTATAGCAGAGAAATCCACAGTAGTAATTCCCACTCAAGGTGGTGGGATTAGGCTTTCAAAGGCATGCTGTGCCTTGTAAATCTGGGAACACCCACAACCATGTACATTTGTGAGCATTCTCAAACTTCGATCTGACCCCGTCCCACCCTGGAAATAGTCAAAAGCTTGCCCGTCCACATTGAGAAGGGAAAAGGTTCACCCACAGATCTATGCTTAATTCTATACTATGTACAGTTCTGCACAGAGGAAATAGGAGGACTTGATGGAGATCTCACTTGATATTCACAGGAGTATGTCTAGAAACTTTCCAATTGTACTTTTATGAAGGTTAGTGGATAGAAAAAAACATAATGGTAGGGTTAAGGGTCTTTTAGAGAATAAAGGCATTCTGTAAATAGGGCTCATTATTTGTCTGTGTTATTATATACATGAGATTCCATACCCTTTGGCAACGTTTGTAAGAACTTTGTGGCTTATTTACAAGCCTCTTGCGCCACTTTTGCGTCATTTTCAACATGGGAAAAGTGACGTACGGGTGGCGCAAGAGGCTTGTAATTAAGCCCCTTTGTATTTATTGCAGCCTTGTGCTCCCACCGCCTTACACCAATCCATCAGCAACAGTACTGGCTAACAGTAGCGGTCAGCACGAATCGGGGGTGGCGAGATGGGAGTGGGGGATGGGGGTTTGGGGGGATGTAAAAAATGAAAAACAAAGTACATCCTTGCAGCGTCTCTCCTCCCTCATCCCCCCCCCCCGTCGTCTCTCCTAGCCGGAACGGAACAGGAAGCACCCAGGCTCCCCTAAAGCAATCACAATGCTGCATTGCAAGGTCGTGATTGATCTGAGCACTGTGGTTTGGCGCTCAGACAGGCAGTGGGAGCCTGGGCATGTTCTCCACCCAGGCTGTGATGCAGCCTGCGTGGAGAACATGCAAAGTGCGCATGATTGTTTGGCCGGCTCCAGACGTCCGGCCAAACAGTCATACGCACTTACAATGTGCCACCACTCCTCCCCCTGCTCCTCTTTCATCAGAGCAGCCCCACCCCACCCGCAAAGCTGATGCAGCAGGAAAAAATAAAATGATAATAACCTCGAGTTAATATCATTTTGTTTTTCCTTTATTTCACAGCTGCAAAGCAGTGGGGGTGACGCTCCTGTGCCTTAGCGGAGGAGCCGCCACTGCTGGCTAACAGGTCAAATTCAGAATTCAAGCAACAGACTAATTAGCACAGCGGCTAAATACAGAAATGGTACAGTCCTCATGATATGCTAAAAAGAGTTATGTTTTGCCTTTCTCATTCAATGTCTTATTTGATATTTTCTGATTTTTGTGGAAAAAGAAGAAGGATTGTCTCTGAATGGCGCTCTGCTGCCTGTTGGCTAGCTTTGCACTATAGAAATACCATATGCATACTCACACATACATCCATTGAGCAGAGTAGGTATTGGTTTTGGCAGCTTTAGCGATAGGAAAGAGCAATTTTTGACATTTTTGCAAATAATTCGTGTGTACGTGTGCTTTTAAGCATATATTTAGGTTTGGATTAAAAGCAACGGATGTGCTAAAAGTGACACAAAGGTCTCATTTCAAAAAGACTCTTGCAATAAAAGCATCAAATATTATTAATATTTCTTTTCCTGTAGACCCAGTGTTCCTGGGCTAATTAAGGATGTTGGGCAGGCCCACGCATATTTATGTCCCACTTACGCAGGAAAAAATACACACAGATTCACAAAAAATGATGCCCCCTAACTTAAAAATATTGGATTGTTTCAGCTAGCACACCTCTATTAAGGTTAAATAGTTTTCATAAAGCTGTGAACGCCTGGCAGGGAAATAGACTCTTTTGCCACCCGTGTGTCATGTCACGTGCCGGGGATTAGAACCTCCGAGAACAATGAGTGGAGGCCGGAACTCGTGCAGATTGAGGAACACAGAGAGGAAGTAGGAAAGCTGAGCAGCAGGATTTCTGCCCAACCTCGGAATTTAAAACAGAATATTTCCTGTATTTTTAAAACCGCATTGGAGAATGGCTTGATATTTAAAACAAAGTGTGAAATTATGCCAATACTTTTGTTTAAATCTGTACTTCAATTTCATAATTATAATTACAGTGGAGAATGATTTACTTTTTTAAGCAAACTGCTGTGATTATGACAATATGTTTTTTTTTAATGCAGAATATTATTTCTTAAACTCTGTTTTAAACATATACATTGAAACATGAAATGAGTGAAAGATAAACAGCAATATAACATGAGAGGAAGCCTGTTTACTCTACAGAATATTTAACGATGTGACAAACATTATATGGTGATGCATTTTGCCCTTTCACTGCTTAAGCTTTTTCCCTCTTGAATCCTCAGCCCTTTTTTTTAGGTCTGGGGTAGCCAAGACCTTTTGATTAAAAAAAATATATAGGTATAATACACTTATTTAGAGGGGCTTTCAGCTAGCTTTCATCATCCATTGGTTTGTTGGTGTGTCATTCACATTTTGCTTCTGACCACTACAGCATACAAGAGGGATCCTCCCACTTCAGCCACTGGATAACGTCACTTTGAGTGACTGCATTTTGCTCTTTTGCAAGGAACACATCCGCACACAAGCTAGTTCCCATCTATGCCTATGTTTTTCTTTTTAATGTGTTACTTTGATGTTTCCTTTTCTGTTTAGAGTCTGGAGTGACAGCAGGATGCTCTATACCAGATTTGAGCATAGGCCACATTCCACACATTATCAGTTCCTGTCTCCTGCGCATGCTGTTGTTAATTCCTTTTGGAGTGTCCTTTATCCGACTGCTGGTATTTCACAGCATAGCAGATTGCGTCCATTTGAAACTGTTCTGTATTAAGTTATCAAAAGTTTCAGGGGTATATTCACAAGAACGTGTGCTAAACATCACCAAAAAATGTTAACGCAACTTTACACATCGCAGCCTATCGCGGGAAAATAACCCCTTGTCAACCAGGAATTCACAACATGGTGGTACCATGCGATAGTCCCCTGAAAACGCGGCCAATGTCCGCGATACAATCACCGCAACCGTAATAAAAACACAAACCTCAACGCGGAAAAACATGCGATGGGCCAAAGCGCGATGAGGAAATCAGCGATAAGCAGCGAGAGGCCAGAAAAACCCACGCGTAATGCGGGAAAAAGCACAAGAACAGCATACGGAAAATGCCACCACAAACGAAATCAACTGCGGAGTACCACGGTCGCACCCTGACCGACTGCAGAGGACAACATGAACCCCACAATCCCCACGGAGGAGCACCCAGGAATACAGGGCACGTGGAAGGGCAATTAGAAGAGGAAGACGGGGTACAGTCTACAGGAAAACCACATGATCACCAAGGATGAGACAGAACACCACCACCAACTGTACGTCACCTCCAACGTGTCATTGGCAACAAAGAGGCAAAGATGGCACACCACCTCGGACCATGTGAATGCCGCCACATGGCAGAGGAGGACAATGGAAGAGCACAAGAGGCGCTGGACTGATGTGAATGGCAAAACCAAGCAGAAACTGGCTGCCAACACGAAAGCAGCAACCACCCCGGAGGAGGGGGGCCAGCAGGACACCAGGAGTCTGAAGACGGTGACATGAGTTGGTGATCTGGACACTGCCCAACATGACCCAACAACACATCAACATGGTGCGTAGCGACCTGGGAGTGGGGGGACGGGTGGAGATGGGCACTATGGCACATATGCACAATCCAGCAGGGCACACTGCACACCCACAATGACTCTGGTACATGTCCCTGATCCCACAGGAACACTCCAGCACACACACAAACACCAAGTAGTCCCACGAACAGCCTGTGCCCAAAGGGGCACCCACCCAACACATCAACAGTCACACAACCAACACATGCCCACGTGCGAACATGCGAACATGCACATACATCAGCCACACTGACAATGCAAGAGACACCACATGACCAGTAGCTTGGCTGCAGTCCTATCATCATGGCAATGTACACAGCACGACACTGAGGTGGCTGAGTGCAGACAACACCCGAAAAGGAGCAGGTCACACTTGGACACAACCACCTGCACAAACAACCCCTGATGTCAACGACACATCTGCGGACAAACCATGCCCAAGAGTCACAACTCGACAAAGAGCACAAGTTACCCAAGTCTGCAACATCTCAGCACCCTGGAAGCACAGAACTGACAGGCACACCGCCTGAAAGGGATCAGTGGCAGACACATCAGAGCCACAGGAGCTAATCACCCACTGTGCAGCATACGCACAGAAGTATAAGTGCACCTCGACATTGACAACATCCGGGTACAAACAGCAACACCTCCACAACAGAACACAGGACACAACTGGTGCCGCAATTGTGCACAACATGGCAAATCACATCTGGCACAGCAGGAAACTGTGACATGACAATGTACACGTACAACCTGTAACCTGCAAATATGTTTTATTCACACATACTGTGCTAGTGGACATTTTGTACTGTCCCATGATTGCCAGGGACTGCCACAATGTGACGTTCTCATGAGAAGAAATTGTTAATGATGTTATTCCTACAGGCCATTCCTGCCGCAGCTGCAGTGGGATGTGGGCCACCTGCCCCATCGTCCCCATCATCGTCCGGTACTTCTGGAACTGGGATCCATGGGGCATTGGTGCGTACACAGATGTTGTGCAACACACAACATGCAACGATCATCTTGAACACGATGTCTGGGCTGTACAGGAGCCTTCCACCTGTGATGTCCAGGCACCTGAAACGTGACTTCAACACGCCAAATGTGCGTTCAACGATGCCCTTGGTGCATATGTGGGTCGCATTGTACTGCCTCTGGGCGGGTGTGTTCGGGTCTCGGAGGGGTGTCATCATCCAAGGGCAGAGTGCATATCCTTGATCACCTGGGACAGTGCAGAAAGAAAAGAGTCAATACTTGGTTCGGCATGATGTGATGGCAGGCCCACTGATCCAGTGACGCCTGTGCTGGCTGTGTGTGGGGTGAGTGTAAGCCAGCCCTCAGGGAATAGCTGGTGCTGGCAACAACTCCAACAGTCATCAGGCACTCAGAAATGCAATGTCAGATTAACAAGGGAGCATGACGAGTCGCACAGGGTTAGTGGCCCCGGCCAACACGGGCCCACCACCACGGGACGCTGACCTGCGGGAAACTGGGGTAGGGTCATGAGGGCAGAGCAGGGTCTCGTATGTCTCAGAGGTGCCTTCCACGGAGTGTCTCGGGGGAGAATGGGAGGTGTACCCCCAGGGCATGATGCAGAGGGCACATGCCAGCTGTGACCGGCAACATGGCGGATATGAATGCCACAGACCCATGCCAGACACCAAGTCCGTACCTGCCCGTTGCTGATGACAACCCCCAGGCCACAGGCTCAGACACCAACGATGTCCCGCCGGAGGCTGACGGTCACCCACGGCGCACAGGGTTAGTGGCACCAGGTCAGTCCATGCTACTGGTTGACCTCCTCTGTAACCGTGATCCGTGTTACCACCGGACTGTGACGCATCTCCCTCTCAGTCCTCCCCCTGCGTACACTGGCATGGACCCTACCATTGATTGATGATGATTCAGTTCAAGATGTGGGACATGCTGGACTGCAGTGTAGCCGGGCTGCAGCGGTGGGGTGTGTCAACGAATGGGGACCCCTGGGGGCCTGTGTCACGGAGGACAGCGATGGCCTGAGGAGGCCGCCAAGATCACGGGCATGGGTCTTGGAGCTAGCACCGGCACGTGGTGGGCCCTCTTTGACACACGAAGGTGTCGGCAGGTGAGCAGTGCGGCCTTGGAGCGCTGGTGCGGGCAGGCCTGGTCTGGGTATCAGTGTCCTGGGGTGCCGCAGGAGCACAGGCTCGCAGGCCCCGCTGCTCACGGCATCGGCCTCGTGGCGGACTGCGAGGCACCGCCCTGGCAGTGACGTTGGTCTTTCTGGGAGTGAACCACGCTCTGCGCCACGGGGTTTTTGTCCACACCCCTGCGCAGGCCTGGTGTACTCCGGGCCAACCCACTGCGCTCACGCACACAGGGGGGGACGCAGCGAGCAACATTTCTGTGATCTGACCCAAGGCCTGGGGTGACATTGTTGCGTCCAATGTTCACTACTCTCCAGTCACCAGCAGTTGATGTCTGCATGGACATATCTGTGGTTTGCATAGCCATGTCTGTCCAGCACATCCACGCCTCACTTGTCGTTGTGTACATTCCCATTCACGGGTCACTTGCATCCTTCGCACATGGCTGCATTCCGCATCTCCTCACGTTCAGCTGTTGTGTGGCTGTGGTGCCATGATATAGCTGTATTGTGTGCAGGGGACGCCCAGGATCCCCATGGAGTTGTGTTGTCGTGTCTGGTAGGTGGGCATGTTGATTGACATGTTGTATGTGGTTTGGTCACGTGTGCATTCCCACAGTTGTGCGTTGTGTGATGGTGGCTTTGAGGTGTGTGGTGTGTTGATTTGGCACTTACCAACGAGCAGTCCAGTTCCATAGATGCCATCTGGAAGCGCTGGTTGATGATGGACTGTCGGAAGATGTAGGAATCGTGCACACTGCCTGGGTAGTTTGCGACGACATTGGTGAACATTCCCCGGTGGTCGACTATTGCCTGCACATTGATGGAATGCGTGTGCTTTCTGTTGCGGTAGTGGTGTGCAGTATCCGCAGGGGGCACAAGTGGGACATGTGTGCAGTCAATGGCCCCAACACGTGTGGGAAGCTAGCAAAGGCGTAGAAGCCTTGCTTTGTCTCCAGCTGTTCCTGCGCAGAGTGGGGGAAGTGAAGGTACTGGGGTATGAAGCTGATGATGGCATCCAGGACAGGTGTGATGAACTTTGATAGGGCTGGCTGTGAGACTCCGACGACTCTGGCAGTTGTTGGTTGGAAGCTACCAGAGGCCAACAGGTGCAGCACAGCCAGCAGCTTTGTCTGCGGAGGGATGTTGGTTCTCCGCGTCAACCTGTGGGCGATGTGGGTCATGATGCGGATGATGGTTCTCCTTTTGAGCCTGCAGTGGGCGATTACTTCCTCGGGTGTTAGGTCTGTGAGACTGGTGCGTTTTGGTAGGTCCACTGTCTTACTCTGCGCTGCCTCTGTGGTGGTCCGGGGGGGTGCGGGTCCGGGTCCTGGGGGTGGTGGCGTTCCTGGGGGTGGTGGCGGTGGGTGTTGAGGCCCTATTGGGACTCCGAGCTGCATGATGAGTAGCTCCATGGCGTCGTTTGTTCTTCGGGTTTGGCTGTGTGCGGGGCTCCGTTGCCTACTGCAGGTAGTCGTCTGGGTTTACACCAGCAGAAGGCAGGTGTTAAATCCCTGCTGCTACTGCGGCTTATTGCGTGGTTTTGGCTCGTATCGCAGATCTGGCAGTTCGTTGTGAAAGTGGTGTTGTGGTTTTTTCGTGTGTTTTTTGCACTGGAACGCCTACTCTGCATCTCATTAGGGTTAGTTGGTGGTGTCCACCGTGGTGTTAAATTTTGGGGCAGTTGTTGCGGGAATACTGTTGATGTCTGCAGTTTGCACCCGCTTGTGAATGGGGTGTTAAATCTATCTCCACTTTTGATGAGTTAAGGTGGAGATAAATCGGAGATAAGTCGTTGTGAATATCCCCCTCAGTATTTTACATGTGAATTCATAACCAGACCATTCTTCAGAACATGCATATTCTGGACCAAGTATCGTATGAGAATCACACTGAGAACATTTCTTTGGGAACCTCAACAGTAAATTTCAGTGAATGGTATGTTTTTTGTTCCCCATCGACGTACTAATGGCTGGTAGGCAACACCCTCTATGCCTTAAATCAACCAAAAACTCCTCCACAGACTCCAGACAGTCGAGAACGCCGCAGCCAGACTAATCCTTGATATCCCATGGCACAACCACATCACCCAGCACCACTGCGACCTCCACTGGCTCCCTGTTGGAAGAAGAATTACTTTCAAGATGCTCACACACGCTTACAAGGCCCTCCATAACTTCGGACCACAATACCTCAAAGACCGCCTCTCCTTCCACGACCCCAAGAGAAACCTCTGATAAGCTGACCTCTCCCTAGCCACTGTCCTACGCTTCTACAGGACCAGAGCGGGTGGAAGGTCCTTCTACTACCTCGCAGCAAAGACCTGGAGCGATCTCCCCATTCACCTACGGCGAAGCCCGACACTGCGCCAATTCAGGTAGGACCTCAAGACCTGGCTCTTTGAATGACCCTTACCCCGCTGCCTACACCCTCCCTCCAGCGCCTTGAGACCCTAACGGGTGAGTAGTGTGCTCTACAAAACACTGATTGATTGAGACATGGGTCAATGCTGGGTGGTAGGAAATTTCTGAATCCCCACAAATTCCGGAATCTACCTCAGACAAATGTGAGGAAAATGTGTGCTTTTGGCAAATGTTAATGTTTGCAAGTCAATCTGGGTAAAAAAACATGTTGTGAAATGCACACAAGCCATGCCACCTTGGACTCCCCTGGGAGTCAACTTTTCAGAAAAGTCTGGGCATGGTAGGTGTCTCTGGGTGGGACCCGAGCCTGGGCCCAAATACCACAGCTACCACCATTGCTGAATTCTCTAGGTTCCAATTTGGAGCATTTTGTGTCCTGGGCACTAGGACCAGCCACACAAGTGGGTTACAATTTTTACAGGACAAGTGTGAGAAATCTGAATAGTAGGGTATCTTGGGTTACCAATGGATTCCAGAACTTTACCTCAGACAAATATGAGGAAAATGTATGATTTCAGGCAAAATTTCAGATTCACAGGACATTGTGGGTAAGAAAACATTGTTGGTCCCAAGTGAGGCACATCACCCTGGGGTCCCTTGGTATCTAGTTTACAAAAATATATTCAGTTAGTAGGTTTTCCCCCAAGACAATGTACATGCTGGCAAAAGACAAATATCATTGCTCACCCAGTCACTCCTCTAGTGCACACACATCTGGTAGGATTTGGCACAAGGTTTAGTGGAAAGTTTAAAATGTAACTTATTAGAGAGTTGGCCTAACGGCTAGGGCGGTCGACCTCGGAGCTGGGGAACCAGGTTCGAGTCTCGGCAGGGACGCACAACATCCTGTGATTCTGGGCAAATCACTTAATCTCCCTGTGCCTAACAAAAAAAAAAAATAATAATAAATTAATGTGTCCTCATGTAACGCAACTGGTGCTCGTGTAAAGTGCTCTGATACCCGAATCGGGTCAAGTTCGCGCTATATAAAACTCTGTTTTAAAAAAAATTAGATCACTGGAGTATTGTGAGCTCATTAAAGACAATGAAGTGGCTCAGGGGTAAAAATGGCTAGGATGTGCCTTCTGCTCCAAAATTCCAATGTTTGTCTTTCTGGTTCTCCCTTTTTAATTAGGAACATTCCACTCTTAGGGGTGGATTGTTCCAATAGCCTAATAGCCCTTTTGCCTCAGGCTATACCGGTGGGTAAAGGCCCTCTCAATATAAGCCCTCGCCTGTGCCTTGGGCCTATAAATTGGGCTTTGGCCCTTTAACAACAGGTATAGCCCTTGGCAGCGGACTTCAGGGCTATATTAACAAATAGTTTAATGTAAATGGAAACACAAACATAAAAATAAAAATCTAATTTCAGAATACTGAACCTATGACACAGCTTGTGAGCTGAAAAGGCAAGTCAAGGTACCAACTGTTTAACAAGCCATTCATGCACCTTTCATGCTTTACACACAGAAAGCCATTCACATCTCCAGCTACGGGCCTAACACAATCCAAAACGCACATCAACAAATTGTGGCATTCAAGGGCCCTTCACTTTAATATGCCCACTCCAGTCACACCAACAATCACCCACACATCAGTCACCTTACAAGCACACCACCAGCGTGCCACTACACACACACTCTGCCAGCCAGCCACCAGTACACTCACACACCACCAGTCAAACGCCACTATACACACACACATACTGCCAGACATCCACCACCACCACCCACTACTAGTCAACTTCCATTAGACGAATACTGCATGTTACAACATGTGTCATTACAACGTGGGTATCACTACGCGTACCATTACAACGCATACTTTAAGAAGAAACGAATATGCCTTTACCACGCATGCCATTGCAACTCAAAGGCATGCATGATAAAGGTATACTCTTGGTAAAAGTATCTAAGGTAAGTTACACTACCCTGCCCTACCCTAAACCCTAATTTAGTACCCCTGCACGACCCCCCGAGCCCCAATCCTTTCCCTACCCTAAATCACTACCTCTGCATGACCCCTCCAACCCCCAATCCTTTCCCTACCCTAAAACACCACCCCTGCATGACCCCCAACCCTACCTAAACCCTAAAACACTAACCTGCATGACACCCCCCGACCCCCAGTCCTCTCCTTACCCTAAAACACTACCCTGCATGACCCTCCTCCTGACCCCCAGTCCTCTCCTTACACTAAAACACTACACTGCATGACCCCGACCCTACCCTAAACCCTAAAACACTACCCTGCATGACCCTTCCCCCGACCCCAGTACTCTCCCTACCCTAAAACACTACTCTGCACGACCCCTGACCCTACCCTAAACCCCTCAACACTACCCCTGCACGACCCTCCTCCCGACCCTTAGTCCTCTCCTTACACTAAAACACTACCCTGCATGACACCACAACCCTACTCTAAACCCTAAAACACTACCCCCTGCAGGACCCGACCCTAGACCCCCAGTCCTCTCCCTACCCTAAAACACTACCCTGCACGTCCCCCGACCCTAACCTAAACCCTAAAACACTACCCTGCATGACACCCCCCAACCCCCAATCCTCTCCCTACCCTAAAACACTACCCTGCATGACCCTCCCCTGACCCCCAATCCTCTCCCTACCCTAAAACACTACCCTGCACGACCCCCTGACACAACCCTAAACCCTAAAACAGTACCCTGCACGACACATACCCCCACCCTACCCCCTTTTACCCTAAAAAGACTTATCCCCACCCCAGGCCCAATCCCCCTTACCTCTCTCTCCTCGTGGTTCCTCTCTCTCCTCGTGGTTTCTGGTTCCCTCTGGTCATCTGAGGGGCGGTGCACGTCGTTGTGAGGAAAAGGAAAAGCCTCTGTTTTCTCACAACGATGTGAATTGCCTATATTTTTTTACAAGGTATGTGCTTTTACCACACATAACTTTACAACGAAATTCGTTGTAAAGACAAGCGTGGAAAAGCACATGCGTTGTAAAAAAATGCGTAGTATTGACTACACGTTGTTACAACGCATGCATGGTAACGCTTGCGTTGTAATGTATGCAGGGAAACAGCTGCGTTGTAATGGCTGTTTCCCCCATTAAGAAGCAAAAAACAGGAGTAGACCCATTAACCCAGGTGAGACCGGGCAAAGTTTGTAACAAACAACAATGTCTCAGCTGGAAATCATTAGAACAGGGCAATTTGAACAGTGATATAAATCACATAGGGTGGGGGAAGAGGAAGAAGGGAGACCACAACGGAAAGGGTAAGATGAAAAAAATATTATTTGTGAGTAGTTATAACAGCACTACAGTACAATTCAATATACAGTGACCATACCACACAAGTGAGCACTGGGCGTGCTAGTGATAGTGAACGGCGCAGGGACACAGCGGTGAAGAATAACAGCGTGAACGGCGAGAGGAGTATGAAAGGTAACACTGTGCTCAAAGATACAAAAATAAATATATACAATATTGGTATTTTGAATTTGGGATAAATAAATTGACCACACCTTCGCCAAAGTTCTATGCTGGGTAGTGGACGGCGTTTCAACCTGATTGATTTCAGGTCATCATCCCCGGACGCTTCACTTGTCCCTCGCCAACCTGCCGCTTAGAGGATTGGTTCCTCTCCTTGATTCCGCACGATTCCTCGATCGTGGACCGATTGGCTCCGCAGCCGGCTCCATTGCGGTTCCCTACAAATTCGGATCGTCCAAATCAGATCATTGCCCGTCACCCGGCTTCTGGGCACATCACCGTGATTGACGGACCCCTTCCGAATTGGCAGCCCTCCATCTTCCCACGCCGGTTCGTCTATTCAATTAGCAGTGGAATCACGCTTGCCTGACGCTTCGCCTCTTCTGGCTTTACCAAACCTTCTGATTGATCTCTCTCGCCAGGACGCTTGACCTGCCCTATGCTAAGTTCAGCACTTCTTTGAAACTAGTGACCATTGTCCTGATGATGACCTGAAATCAATCAGGTTGAAACGCCGTTGACTACCCAGCATAGAACTTTGGCGCTGTTGTGGTCAATTTATTTATCCCAAATTCAAAATACCAATATTGTATATATTTATTTTTGTATCTTTGACCACAGTGTTACCTTTCATACTCCTCTCGCCGTTCACGCTGCTATTCTTCACCCCTGTGTCACTGCGCCGCTCACTATCACTAGCACGCCCAGTGCTCACTTGTGTGGTATTGTCACTGTATATTGAATTGTACTGTAGTGCTGTTATAACTACTTACAAATAATAATTTCTTCATCTTACCCTTTCCGTTGTGGTCTCCCTTCTTCCTCTTCCCCACCCTTGTGATTCATATCACTGTTTAAATTTCCCTGTTCTAATGATTTCCAGCTGAGACATTGTTTCCCCATTAGACATACACACACCACCAGTAAATCACCACTAGACATACACACACACACCGCTCGTCAACTTCTACTACAGGCACACACCGCCAGTCAACCGCCACTACATACACTGCCATCCAGCCTCCAGCACACACACACACCTCCAGCCAACCACTATGATTCTAGGAACACTTGCTTGCTGTACTGCAGCAAGGATGCCTATTACAAACTGCTCAAACTGTACAAAAGTCATCCTAGAATCTGGAGAATAATCTCGAAATCGATGTAAGTATTAAATTTTGCCAAATGAAACAAATGAACCGCCAACTTCTTGTACCTGATATATGACTTTTTAGCAGCATTGTAAGGATCCAACCTTTGATCTGCTCTATCTACACCTCCCATGTGCTTGTTGTAGTCTAGAATGCACACTGGTTGGTGCACTTCTGATACCTTACCCCAAACTGTCACAGGTGAATAGTTGTGAGCATGTGGACAACTCTTCTGTCTAAAAATCTAAAAGAAAGTAGTTCATTGTTATGTAAGGTACTGCTATGTCCCTTTGAAGTTTCTTACACACAAACATTTTATGGAAACCTTTCCAGGTAGAGCGGATTGTGCCACATCCTACTGTGTCCACTTTGAACAATTATTTAAATAACTGCACTCCTGTGTAGAAATTGTCAATGTATAAATGGTGACCTTGTGTAAAAGTGTTCTGCCAAGACCCCACACAGTGTTTCTACTAACTCTAAAAGTGAAAGGATAACCAGAGGGGTCCCGTTGGTAGTTTTGAGGTCAATTGAAGAATTCCTACTAGTGTGCACCTAGAAATTATACTTATATCTAGTGGCACTTTCACACAACTGTGAGAAGTTGGCCTGGCATATGCTGTCCACTAATTATAGTGGGCACCTTGCACCAGTCCAAACAACCCCTTATTGGAGATAGGTTAAAGACAACCTTATTGAAAGCTATCCTAGTGGTAGCTATGGAGAGCAGCCTTCAGGCTAAGTCTTGAAGGAATGTAAAGCAGCTTGTTTTACCAGTCTATAATCTCTTGAGTGACCAAATGAAAGAGCACCACACCAGGTATATATTCAAAATATATGTATTTATTGCTAAACACACCCCTCTAGTCTCTTTATGAGGCTAGAGTTCGAAGTACATAAGTTATAAGATATTAAATCACAGTAATAGCACAAATACACGTTTGGGCCCTAGGGGCGTACCAAACCATATACCAATAAAGTGGTATGCGAACCACGACTGAACTAGACACTAGGCCTAGAGCCTCTAGAAGTGCTTGGACCACAAGGAACCACCCAAGGTAGTGACACAGGGGACCCACGGGAGACGCGTGCAGTGTAAATACACAACCGCGATACGCCGTTAACTTCTATGGAGAAAGTCGGGATCGGGAAAATAGAGGAAAGGGACACTTATAAGAGGACTAGGACAAAACCCTTTGAGATCTAGGACTTTGAAGAGTCTCTACCCACGGGAGCACCGGAGTACTCGTGTTACCTCACCCAGGGAAGCCAGGTGCATAGGTGCCTTTCGGGGTCGGGTTTCGTCGTCGATTCGAATGGCGATCTGCTGCAAAGTGCTGCTGGCGGCCAAGAGAAAAGTGTCCGGGTGGATCCAAGAGTGGATCGGAGTTCTGAAGAACCTGAAAGCAGAGGGGACAGAGTCTGGGTCACTAGCCAGTGACCAGGAAGGCGATGGATAGATGCCCACCGATGTCGAGTGCTTCAGGTGCGTTGATGGTTGTCTTGACTCTTCAGCCACGAGGTCCAGGAGGCGTTGTCGGTGACCAGGAGCAGGATTCGGGCTGGTACACGATGTCTGTCGAGTGCTGAGGTGTCGGCGACCGGATTGGACCCAACAAGCCTTGGCAACGGCAAGTCTCGAGGAAGATGTAGATCGTCGATGGTGCAGACCAGCAAGGTCTGTGGATCTCACCCAGCGAGGGTAAGTGAGGGCAGGCCTGGAGCAACCAGGATGCAAAGTAAAAAAAGGATTGGCCTTCGTTAAGGGCTACTAGCCAATGGGCTAGCAACCGCGAAGGAGCCTCGTGACGCCACACGTGGAGCTGGCTTACAGCACACTCGTGGAGTGGGGGCCAGTGATCTTCGGTGCAGGTGGTGCTGGAGGCTAGGGCTACTCGAAGCCCAAAGCACGACTTCTTGGGAGACCCAGAAGATGGTGCACTTGCAAATGTGCTCGGTGTCCAGGGGTCACGGTCTCAAGTCACCCACGATAGCCACGGGCCTCAGCTTTGCTGGGGACTCAGGGTAGCCTCGGGGAAGTCTGAGAATCCACCTCTGGTGATGCGATGACTTCAGCGTCCGACGGGAGCTTCAGAGATGCGAACCGGACAGATGCTTCTTTGGTGCCTGCCAAGCAGGGGAGTCACTCCTTGACCCCAAGGGAGATTCTTCAGTCCTCTAATCTTGTCGTAGAGCGTCGAAGGTCCAGGATTCAGTTTCAGAGTTTCGTCCAGGTATAATCTAAAGTCCTAAGGACTGGGTTCCTACCTTTATTCTAAAGATAGGGGTTGGACTACTCTGTGGCCCCACCTATGGGTGGGTCAGGGCAGAGGGGTGGCTACACCCCTTTCCCTTTGTCCAGTTCGCGCCAAAGCAGGGGCTGGAAGCCCCTGATCCGGTTTGAACTGGGGTATGCACAGGGACACCAAATGTGCCCCCAGTGCAGGACTTCAAAGCACACAGATGGTGCTCCCGCCCAGCCCCAATACACATTATCCTGTCTGGGGAGGTGGTCACACCTCCCTGGGACAGGAAACCTATTGTCCAGGCCTCCCCTGCCAGAGTTTCGTCCAGCAGCAGGAGGCCAGACTCGTGTCTGTGGCAGCAGCATCCATTTTGTGATGCCAGGGCTCTGGAAAGAAGTTACCGGACTCGTCAGAGTTAACATGTCTTTCCCTCTAGAAGGGTGGAATGCTACCCCCGCCGCCAGAATTGGCGGGGGGTAGTATTCCAAGATGTTTGACACCAAACACGACATGTTTAGGTGCAGCCATTCCAAAGTTAGCATTTTACCGCGAGGATATAATGCGCTTAAGAGTATATGGTCAGGCTGCACTACAAACAGCATCAGAGATGGTCTCCGAACACTGCAGAGGGGCCCTGCTCATGCAGGGGCACCCTCTCACATAGGAACCACGCACTCTGCCTTTAGGATTGATAAGGCCTGCCTTAGGAGTGACTTATAGGTTTATATGTGTGTATGTATTTCGTGATATAGGTAACCTATATCACAGTAAGGGGTGCATGCACCACCTTACCCAGGCTGCAGTAGCAGACCTGTGGTGTCAGTTTGGGTGGCCTTCCAGGGGTGGCATAATACATGCTGCAGCCCCTGGCAGGCCTCTGAGGTACCTATGCCCTTGGTACATAGTATACCATATACTAGGGACTTATAAGGGCACTCCAGATCCCAATCAGTGATGTGCCTAAGGCACATGGAAACCATTTTAGAGAGGAAGCAGCTAGGCTGGGGTTCTGATTAGCAGGGCCCCAGCCAGACTAATGTCGAAAAACAGTGAAGCATCAGCAAAAAGTGGGGGTACCCATGTGAAGCAGATCCTACTCTCCTACACAACCCCCCAAACGTAGGGACATTAAACTAACCTTGCCCAGTTAAGTCTTCATGTTCTAAGTGGAAATACCTAGAGAGTCCATCTGCATTCGCATGGTTACTCCCAGGCCTATGTTCCACTGTAAAGTCCATCCCCTGTAGGGAAATGGACCACCTAAGCAGTTTGGGGTTCTCACCCTTCATTTGTTTTAGCCATAAGAGGGGCTTATGGTCTGTCTGAACCAGGAAGTGTGTACCAAACAAGTATGGCCTCAACTTCTTCAGAGCCCAGACCACAGCAAAGGCCTCCCTCTCTATGGCTGACCAACGTTTCTCTCTAGGGGTCAGCCTTCTGCTAATGAAAGCTACTGGCTGATCCTGACCTTCTTCATTCAATTGTGACAGTACAGCCCCTACCCCCAATTCAGATGCATCAGTTTGAACAATGAACTTCTTGGAGTAATCAGGACTCTGCAGAATTGGAGCAGTGCACATGGCCTGCTTGAGGTCATCAAATGCCTTTTGACAGCTAGCTGTCCACTGAACCTTTTTGGGCATTTTCTTAGAAGTTAAGTCATTCAGGGGTGTCACTATTGATCCATACCCCTTGACAAATCTCCTATAGTACCCAGTCAGGCCTAAGAAGGCTCTCCCCTGAGTCTGGGTAGTGGTAGCAGTCCAGTCCATGATGGTCTGGATCTTGCTCTGCAAAGGTTGAACCTGGCCTCCACCCACAAGGTGGCCCAGGTACACAACCTGACTCTGCCCTATCTGGCACTTAGTGGCCTTGATAGTCAGGCCTGCCTTTTGCAGGGCCTGTAAAACATTCCTGAGGTGGACCAGGTGATCCTCCCAGGTGGAGCTAAAGATAGCAATATCATCTAGATATGCTGCACTATAGGCTTCCAGACCTGTGAGAACTGTATTCACCAACCTCTGGAAAGTGGCAGGTGCATTCTTCAGACCAAAGGGCATTACCACAAATTGATAATGCCCACTAGGGGTTGAGAATACTGTTTTGGGCTTTGCAGTATCAGCTAGTCTGATCTGCCAGTAGCCAGCTGTTAGGTCAAATGTGCTGAGATATTTGGCAGAGGCCAAAGTATCTATGAGCTCATCTGCCCTGGGTATTGGATGGGCATCAGTCCTAGTGACTGCATTGAGACCCCTGTAGTCCACACAAAACCTCATCTCTCTTTTTCCACCACTGGTGTGAGGTTTTGGTACAAGGACCACTGGACTAGCCCAAGGGCTATCTGAGGGTTCAATAACTCCCAATTCCAACATTTTCTGGACTTCAGTCCTGATACAGTCCCTGACATGGTCAGGTTGCCTATAAATCTTGTTTTTAATAGGCAGACTGTCCCCAGTGTCCACTTCATGAGTGCACCAGGTGGTCTGACTGGGTGTCAGTGAAAACATATGTCTAAACTGATTGAGGACTTGCCTGCAATCAGTTTGTTGCTGGGTAGTGAGGCTGCCTGCCAAGGCTACACCATCAACTGACCCATCGTCAGGGTTCTGTGAGAGCAGGTCAGGGAGTGGGTCACTCTCTTCCTCCTGCCCTTCATCAGTAGCCATGAGCAAGCCCATGTCTGCCCTGTCCACATATGGTTTTAACCTGTTGACATGGAGAACCCTGTGGGGACTCCTGGGTGTTCCTAGGTCTACTAAATAAGTGACCTCACCCTTCTGCTCAACAATAGTGTGGGGTCCACTCCATTTATCTTGGAGAGCTGCTGGGGCCACTGGCTCCAACACCCACACCTTCTGTCCTGGCTGGTAAACAGTCAGAACAGCCTTTTGGTCATGCCAGGCCTTTTGAAGTTCCTGGCTAGCCTCAAGGTTTTTGGTTGCCTTTTTCATGTACTCAGCCATCCTGGAGCGGAGACCAAGTATATAGTCCACTATATCTTGCTTTGGGGGCTTGAGAGGTAACTCCCATCCTTCCTTCACCAAGCACAGTGGACCCCTTACAGGGTGGCCAAACAGAAGTTCAAAAGGGCTGTAACCAACCCCCTTCTGAGGCACCTCCCTATATGCGAATAAAAGGCAGGGCAAGAGTATGTCCCATCTACGCCTAAGCTTTTCTGGGAGCCCTTTAATCATGCCCTTCAAGGTTTTGTTGAATCTCTCAACTAAACCATTGCATTGTGGGTGATAGGGTGTGGTGAACTTATAAGTCACTCCACACTCCTTCCACATTGCTTTTAAGTACCCAGACATGAAGTTAGCACCCCTGTCTGAGACTACCTCCTTAGGAAAGCCCACTCTTGAGAAGATTCCCAGGAGGGCCCTTGCCACCACAGGTGCTGTAGTGGTCCTGAGGGGAATAGCTTCTGGGTACCTGGTGGCATGATCCACTACCACCAGGATAAACCTGTGCCCAGAGGCTGTTTGGGGATCCATGGGACCAACAATGTCAATCCCTACCCTTTCAAAGGGCACCCCCACCACAGGTAGTGGTATCAGGGGGCCTTTGTAGTGCCACCTGCTTTGCCACTGGCTTGGCAGGTTACACAGGAGCGACAAAACTCCTTGCTGTCTTCAGACATGTGGGGCCAGTGAAAGTGAGGGACAATTCTGTCCCAAGTCTTGTTCTGGCCCAGGTGACCTGCTAAGGGAATATCATGGGCTAGGGTCAATAGGAAGCCCCTGAACTTCAAAGGTATTACCAACCTCCTGGTAGCACCAGGCTTGGGGTCTCTACTCTCTGAGTACAGGAGTCCATCATCCCAATACACTGTATGGGGACCACTAGCTTTCCCAGCAGCCTCAGCAGCAGCTTGCTGTCTGAGGGGTTCAAGGGAGGGGCAGCTCTGCTGCTCCTGGCTCAGATCTGCCCTAGAAGGTCCCCCTGTCCCCAAGAACTCAACCTGGTCAGGTTCCAGTTCCTCTGGGACAGTTCCTTCTTCAGGGCTGAGATCATCCCCCTCAAGGGACTGATCTTCCTCCTGAGCCAAGGGGAAGGCACTGCCTTAACCCTACTACTCCTCCTCTTGGAAGGCACTTGGTCCATTCTTCCAGAATCCAAGGCCTGTTCAGTGCTAGACATTTTGGCTTGTGACCTGGTCACAGCAAACACATCTGCAGGGATCCCCAGCATTTCTGCATGGGTCCTGAGCTCCACTTCTGCCCAAGCAGAAGTCTCTAAGTCATTGCCAAGCAAGCATTCGACTGGTAGGTTTGCACTTACCACAACCTTCTTAAGGCCAGTTACCCCTCCCCAGGAGAAGTTAACAACTGCCAGAGTATGGTCTGTTCTGACATTGCTAGCATTGGTCACTTGGTACATTTCACCAAGTATAACTTGCCCAGGATTCACAAGGTCTTGTGTCACCATTGTGACACTTGCCCCTGTGTCCCTAAATGCCAAAGCCTCACGTCCATTGATTAAAGGCTGTTGTCTGTACTTGCCCAGATTACTGGGACTCATAGAGGAGGGCACATCCATGCCTCCATCACAGACTAACACAGCCTGAGTCAGTTCTCTGACTAGGTCAGAGCCCAACTCAGTACCCAGGGTGAACCCTACTAAACCCTTGGCTGGAGCACTCCCACCAACTGTAACTGTACTAGGGGGAACAGGTGCCTTAGGGGCATTGGTGGGTGCTGGACTTGAGTCTTTGGACTTGGTGCAATCACTGGTCCAGTGGGTCTTTTGCTTACAGACCTTGCACCATGGTTTTCTTTGGCCTTTCCCTTTGGTAGACTGTGAATCCCCACCAGAAGAAGATTTTTGGGGGCCTGATGAAGACTTTTGATCTTTACCCTTCTCCCCACCCTTTTCAGAGTTCTTAGCATCTTGCTTCTTGGTTTCCCCACCTTGGTTCTGTACCTTCTGCTTCACCCTGGTTCTGACCCATTTGTCTGCCTTCTTTCCCAATTCTTGGGGAGAGGTCAGATCAGAGTCTACCAGGTATTGATGCAACAGCTGATTTTGACAGTTATTAAGAATCTGCTCCCTCATTATCAGATTGTACAATCCTGAGAAGTCACACACCTTACTGCCCATCAACCAGCCTTCCAGAGCCTTGGCAGAACAATCCACATAGTCTACCCAGTCTTGAGTCTGTGCTTTTTGGGTATCTCTGAACTTCAACCTGTACTGTTCAGTGGTTAGGCCAAACCCATCAATAAGAGCACTCTTCAAGACCTTGTAATTATCAGCATCCTCCTCTCTAACAGTGAGGAGCTTATCTCTACCTTTGTCAGCAAAGGAGAGCCACAAGATTGCTGCCCACTGCTCCTGAGGGACCTTCTGTACCTTACAGGCCCTCTCTAGAGCAGTTATCCACTTGTGGATGTCATCCCCATTCTGATAGGGAGGGACAATCTTGCTCAGGTTCCTATGGTCATAGGACCTTTCCCTATCTCTAGGGACATGGCTGCCACCATGGGACTCTAGTCCCAACTTTCTTTTCTCTCTAAGGAGATCCAGGGACTCCCTGTCTAAGGCTACTTGCTTCCTTCTGAGTTCAAGCTGAGCTTCCTCATATTGAATCAGCCTCTTTCTTCTCTCATGAGAGGATTCCCTCCTATGAGATGAGACAGAGCTCCCTATTGAGGTGCCAGAGTGGTTAGACTCCTGAGAAGAAGATCTAGACCTTCTGGGCACACTCACAATCCTTCCTGGGGGACAAAGGGAGCATCATTCTGATCCTCCTCTTCCTCTTCCTCAGGAGGGGTTGGATTATCCAGGTCAGGGCCATTGTCGCCCTCCTGGCCAGTCTCAGAGGGGGGGCTGGGGGTACTGGTACCCCTGGTCCCATCCTCATCTTCTGCCCCACCCTCAGCTCCTACCCCTTCAGTCCCTACAGGGCCTACTAAGGTCATAAGCCACCAACAACTCCTTGAGGTGTTGGGTGGTGGGGCTTTGGCCTGTCCTTATTTTTCTCAAGTTGCATAAAGCTCTCAATTCCAAGAATGGGAGTGTATCATACTTGGAGGGTGGAAGCTCAATGGCTTCCTGCAAGGATTCTTTAGATCCTACCCTTAAAGACATTACTAGTGTGGTGTGGTGTATGCACTACCTACTCTAGTGTGGCCTACTAAACTCTCTTGAGTTGTAGAAAGGGTTGTGCTATCCCTTAACACACAACTCTAAGTTCAGTAGAACTTACTGTATTCTAAGCTTAAATTATGTGTACCTTAGGTACCTTTAGTGGTTTTCAGTTGATCAATTCAATTGAGATTATCTGGTAAAACAATAGCAAGCTGGAATCCCACACGCTGCACACCAATGTGAGAAGTTGGCCTGGCATATGCTGTCCATTAATTATAGTGGGCACCTTGCACCAGTCCAAACAACCCCTTATTGGAGATAGGTTAAAGACAACCTTATTGAAAGCTATCCTAGTGGTAGCTATGGAGAGCAGCCTTCAGGCTAAGTCTTGAAGGAATGTAAAGCAGCTTGTTTTACCAGTCTATAATCTCTTGAGTGACCAAATGAAAGAGCACCACACCAGGTATATATTCAAAATATATGTATTTATTGCTAAACACACCCCTCTAGTCTCTTTATGAGGCTAGAGTTCGAAGTACATAAGTTATAAGATATTAAATCACAGTAATAGCACAAATACACGTTTGGGCCCTAGGGGCGTACCAAACCATATACCAATAAAGTGGTATGCGAACCACGACTGAACTAGACACTAGGCCTAGAGCCTCTAGAAGTGCTTGGACCACAAGGAACCACCCAAGGTAGTGACACAGGGGACCCACGGGAGACGCGTGCAGTGTAAATACACAACCGCGATACGCCGTTAACTTCTATGGAGAAAGTCGGGATCGGGAAAATAGAGGAAAGGGACACTTATAAGAGGACTAGGACAAAACCCTTTGAGATCTAGGACTTTGAAGAGTCTCTACCCACGGGAGCACCGGAGTACTCGTGTTACCTCACCCAGGGAAGCCGGGTGCATAGGTGCCTTTCGGGGTCGGGTTTCGTCGTCGATTCGAATAGCGATCTGCTGCAAAGTGCTGCTGGCGGCCAAGAGAAAAGTGTCCGGGTGGATCCAAGAGTGGATCGGAGTTCTGAAGAACCTGAAAGCAGAGGGGACAGAGTCTGGGTCACTAGCCAGTGACCAGGAAGGCGATGGACAGATGCCCACCGATGTCGAGTGCTTCAGGTGCGTTGACAGTCGTCTTGACTCTTCAGCCACGAGGTCCAGGAGGCATTGTCGGCAACCAGGAGCAGGATTCGGGCTGGTACACGATGTCTGTCGAGTGCTGAGGTGTCGGCGACCGGATTGGACCCAACAAGCCTTGGCAACGGCAAGTCTCGAGGAAGATGTAGATCGTCAATGGTGCAGACCAGCAAGGTCTGTGGAACTCACCCAGCGAGGGTAAGTGAGGGCAGGCCTGGAGCAACCAGGATGCCAAGTAAGAAAAGGATTGGCCTTCGTTAAGGGCTACTAGCCAACGGGCTAGCGACCACGAAGGAGCCTCGTGACGCCGCACGTGGAGCTGGCTTACAGGACACTCGTGGAGTGGGGGCCAGTGATCTTCGGTGCAGGTGGTGCTGGAGGCTAGGGCTACTCGAAGCCCAAAGCACGACTTCTTGGGAGACCCAGAAGATGGTGCACTTGCAAATGTGCTCGGTGTCCAGGGGTCATGGTCTCAAGTCACCCACGATAGCCACGGGCCTCAGCTTTGCTGGGGACTCAGGGTAGCCTCGGGGAAGTCTGAGAATCTACCTCTGGGGATGCGATGACTTCGGCGTCCGACGGGAGCTTCAGAGATGCGAACCGGACAGATGCTTCTTTGGTGCCTGCCAAGCAGGGGAGTCACTCCTTGACCCCAAGGGAGATTCTTCAGTCCTCTAATCTTGTCGTAGAGCGTCGAAGGTCCAGGATTCAGTTTCAGAGTTTCGTCCAGGTATAATCTAAAGTCCTAAGGACTGGGTTCCTACCTTTATTCTAAAGATAGGGGTTGGACTACTCTGTGGCCCCACCTATGGGTGGGTCAGGGCAGAGGGGTGGCTACACCCCTTTCCCTTTGTCCAGTTCGCGCCAAAGCAGGGGCTGGAAGCCCCTGATCCGGTTTGAACTGGGGTATGCACAGGGACACCAAATGTGCCCCCAGTGCAGGACTTCAAAGCACACAGATGGTGCTCCCGCCCAGCCCCAATACACATTATCCTGTCTGGGGAGGTGGTCACACCTCCCTGGGACAGGAAACCTATTGTCCAGGCCTCCCCTGCCGGAGTTTCGTCCAGCAGCAGGAGGCCAGACTCGTGTCTGTGGCAGCAGCATCCATTTTGTGATGCCAGGGCTCTGGAAAGAAGTTACCGGACTCGTCAGAGTTAACATGTCTTTCCCTCTAGAATGGTGGAATGCTACCCCAGCTGCCAGAATTGGCGGGGGTTAGTATTCCAAGATGTTTGACACCAAACACGACATGTTTAGGTGCAGCCATTCCAAAGTTAGCATTTTACCGCGAGGATATAATGCGCTTAAGAGTATATGGTCAGGCTGCACTACAAACAGCATCAGAGATGGTCTCCGAACACTGCAGAGGGGCCCTGCTCATGCAGGGGCACCCTCTCACATAGGAACCACGCACTCTGCCTTTAGGATTGATAAGGCCTGCCTTAGGAGTGACTTATAGGTTTATATGTGAATATGTATTTCGTGATATAGGTAACCTATATCACAGTAAGGGGTGCATGCACCACCTTACCCAGGCTGCAGTAGCAGACCTGTGGTGTCAGTTTGGGTGGCCTTCCAGGGGTGGCATAATACATGCTGCAGCCCCTGGCAGGCCTCTGAGGTACCTATGCCCTTGGTACATAGTATACCATATACTAGGGACTTATAAGGGCACTCCAGATCCCAATCAGTGATGTGCCTAAGGCACATGGAAACCATTTTAGAGAGGAAGCAGCTAGGCTGGGGTTCTGATTAGCAGGGCCCCAGCCAGACTAATGTCGAAAAACAGTGAAGCATCAGCAAAAAGTGGGGGTACCCATGTGAAGCAGATCCTACTCTCCTACAACAACATATACAGCTTATTACCATAACATACTCTCATGCTGGGTATGTTCTGTCTGAAAACCAAATGGCGATCGAACAGGACCAGAGAATCATCCACAGATATATCTTGACCTGGAAAATACATGTCTGAGAAATGGTCAAGGATAGGCCAAATCCTGAAGAGACAGTCACAATCAGGGTGATAAACTAGCAGCACTGTAGCATTATCCACAAAAGGCAGCACCCTCTGCAGAAGCAAATACCAATATCTACTCATGGTTGCTGGAAAATTATCAGTTGCTTATAAAGGGACTAGTGACCAATATGAAGACAATGATGGTTTCTTTAGCAATCTTATCAAAAAAAGCTTAACCCCAGAACTGCTTTGTCTGCTGGAGATTTGTGAGAGTCCATTTGGTAGCTCTAAAGTGGGTCTTAAGTGTGTCACTGTTGTCCCTCAAAACTGTTCTGCATACAAATTGGTCTGTTCAACTATATCTAAAAACGCATCATCAATAAACATCTGGACAAAAGTGATAGACAAAAAATTCTCTGTAAAAACTCTACACCCAGCAACACTACTAAAGGCAGGCAAAATAGAATGTACCATGTAGTGGGCAGGGTGTAGCTTGCTCATGCTGCGCCTCAGGCATTTCAATGCCTCCTCTAAATGAGACTCTTCATCTGTGCTAATACTGGATTCATCATTGAAAAATTCCTCCAAAATTTTGCATTTGCTCCTCTGCTGTAGATGCAGAGTCAGTCTCAGAGCCTGTTCGGAGGCTGATTTAAAAAGCAAATTAACAACCTGCTGGGTGGTCAGCCCATGGGCAGCAATGATACTTACTAATACAACAGTCACAAAAAAATAACCAGGAAAATAAAACGGGTCCCGTTGTGGCAGATGCGGGCGGGATCCCTTACTGACCCGGTCTATAGGGGGGTGATAGCTAATGCCCTCACTGATTATTTTACCCTTAATTGGGAGAGCACCCAATACAGGGCGATGGAGTGGGATGCTCTGAAGGTGGTGTTTCGTGGAGTGGGTATGGCCACCACATCTCACAAACATTAGAAAGCGACCTAAAAATCCAAGAAGAAAAGCTGGTTGCCCTATTGAGGTTGCTACCACAAGACCCGAAATTGCTTCCGGAGTGAGGGGACACTAAACTACAAATTCTCTTCTTGTGAGAGCACCTGGAAAAGCATGAACGCCTGTCTTATAAACAGCGACTGCACATGGAGGGAGATATAGCAGGCAGGGTATTGGACAGGATGGTTAAACAAGAACTTCAATAGGAGCCAATATTCTCGATTAGAATTCAGTGGAACAAGAGGTTTGTACACAACAGCCCATTAATGAGACCCTGATGGATCACCTCAGGGGGGTGTACATGTTGCCCGATGCGGTCCCAGTTCATGAAGTGATGACCTAGCTTGCGTTGCTGCTTCTAACATGGCTAGGAGAGTCTGAATGTGGGGAGCTAGAAGGACCATTGACAAGGCAGGAGATATTGTTCGACATAGATTCTCTTATGGCAGCTAAAACTCTGGGGGGAGATGGTCTGCCCCTGAACATTACAAAGCACTTCCAATACCTATAGCTGATAATTTACTACTGGTCTGTCAGGAAGCTCTGGAGAGGAAAAAACTCCCCGAATCCATGTGCAAAGTGCTGATAGTGTTAATACTCAAACCCGGGTAAGATCATCTGGATGTGGTCTTTTACCGCCCATTGTCATTTTTAAATGTAGACCAAAAGATACTTGGCATATACTAGTATTAGACCTGGCATCTTTTGGCGTGTTTCCCCAGTCTTTTTGCTTCTGACCTCCTGGTTTTTGTGATACTCTGGATCTTGTTTTTGCTGGTTTAACGTTTCTGCACTCTATAATACTGCTGATCAGTACTAAAGTGCAAGTGCTCCTACTGTAAATTGTGTTTATGGATTGGTGTTTCCAAGATTGGCTTATTTGATTTACTCCTAAGTCCCTAGTACAGTGCACTGTGTGTGCCTAGGGCATGTACACCAAATGCTGCTGTTATGTTATGTTATGTTATTTCTACTTTTATAGCGCGCGACTCACCCGGGGGCATCTCGGCGCTGCTTAGAGACAAACCTAAGATTAGGAAATCAGACCATACAAAATTAAAACAGGTAAGCTTTTAGTTGTTTCCTAAATATACTGTAGGTGGAAAATTCACGCAGAGCAATAGGTAATTTATTCCAGTATCTTGGAGCAAGGTACGAAAAGGCTTTGCCCCCTGTATGAATAAGACGTATTCGGGGCACCTGTAGGAGAGCTAGTGTACTGGATCTGAGATTCCGACAGGGTACGTGTTTTGTAAGTTTCTTTTGCAGATAGCAGGCACCTTTGCCTTTCAAGGCATTGTAAGTAAGACAACAGATTTATATGATCGCTTCCTCACTGGTAGCCAGTGCAACTCTCTCAACAGAGGGCTGGAGGGGGAGCCTGCCGGGCAATTCAGAATCATTCTTGCCGCAGTATTCTGAATCACCTGTAGTTTAGCAAGCAGGTACTCTCCTACTTCGGCCAGCAAGGCGTTCCCGTAATCCAATCTGCTAATCACCATGGCCTGAACCAAAGTTCTACGACAGTTAATGGGCAGATAGGGAAGGATCTTGCGCAGAAGACGCAAACTGTAATAGCAAGAACTGGTCGTGGCAGCAATATGATCTTTCATTGTTAATGTCCGGTCAAGTTTTAGCCCTAGGTTTCTTACACATTGTTTGGGTACGGGAGCTGTTCCCAGCTGTTGGGGCCACCATTCATCCGACCAAATAGTTGAGGCTTTCCCCATTAACATGACCTCCGTTTTTTCAGGGTTTAAATGAAGGCAATTCTCCGTCATCCAACTGGAGATTGCAAGCATTCCGGCAGTGAAACGGATTTTCTCTGTTTCTAAATTAGGGCCGACAGTAAACATGAGCTGAGTATCGTCAGCATATGAAACTATCTCAAAGCCGAGCTGCTCTACGATTTTTGCCAGAGGGGCCATATATATATTAAATAAGGTCGGACTTAGACAGGAACCCTGAGGTACGCCCTTATCCAGGCTGCTAGTGGGCCTGCAGCACTGATTGTGCCACCCACACCAGCAGCCTTTCAAAGGGTTCTCAGACCTGCCACTGCAGTGTCTGCGCACAGTTTCTACTGCTATGTCGACCTGGCAAGTACAACCACTTGCCAGGCCCTAACCTTGCCTTTCCTCACATATAAGACACCCCTAAGTGAGGCCCAAGATACCCCTGTGGGCAGGGTGCAGTGTGAGGGAAAGGTAGGACATGTACTGGTGTTTGTTACATGTCCTGGTGGTGAAATACTGTGAAAGGCTATCTCTCCCATAGATTAACATGGGAGCTGCTTTGTAACACTTTTACAAATGCAGCTTGCCAGGGGAAGCTGTAAGAGAAGTGGAGTTTAGTGTGCCTGAACCCAGGATTTAAAGATGCATCTTTCAGTAAAGGAGATTTTTATATTGTGTGTTTGGAAATACCACTTTTAGAAAGTGGATATTTTTCTTATCTAACCATCCATGTGCCTCTGCCTGGTTGTGTATTAGCTGTCTGGGTTTTAGACTGACAGGGGCTGGTTTGTACATTCACACTAGACAGGGACACAAAGGGGGCAGAGGTGTGTCCTGTCTTTCCTGGGTGACTCATAGTCTGCCTGATGGGTTTGCCCTGCATCTGGAGTGGTGGAAGGAGTTGCCATATGCACCTGAATGGACTGTGTCTGCCTTCTACAATGCTGTCGCCTCTTCCTGTAGTGAACGTGGCCTGAACAGGACAGAACCGGATTACGTGTGCCAGGAGAACGTTTTTTGTGCCAACACCACAGAACTTCAAAGGGAAATGTGGTATTAATATTGGGGCTCAGACCCCAGGATTTTAGAACTCTTTTGGATCAAGGAACCTGCCAAGTAGAGTTGGAGAAGCTGCGAGGAGAGACCACCACTTTGCTGTGTGCTTTGGTGTGTGGGCCTGCAGTAGTTGCTTCTTTCTTGGGCAGAGAAAGGACTGGACTGAACTATCTGCAACTTCTTTCTGAGTGTCTCCAAGGGCTTCAGGTAGAGCTTGCCCAATGTTCAGGAAAAACAAGGACTTCAAGATCTTCTGGGTCCAGCTTCTGGAACTGGGTGTTTCAGTTGCCACTGTGGAAGTAGCAACACAATGCCATCCCCCATGCTGTGGTCGGCTCTGCGACCTGAATGCACCACCGCACTTTGCACCGCAACCATGGTTTCACCGACAACGCCGTTTGATACTGCCACCGAGCCGCTGCTTGCACCGTGACCTGAGGGCACCGCACTCTACACTGCCTCGCTTCACACCTCCGCGCTGGTATTGCCCATGACACCGCAGTGCCATCACCGACGAGGCTGCCTGCACTGTGACCTATGGACACCGCTTGTGGAGAACACGGAGCACCTTCACGCTTCTCACCACAGCCCTGGTCTCACCGACAATGATGCTCCATGCTGACATCGATGCCGCTGCCTGCACCGTGGTTTAGGGGCACTGGTCGTAAGTTACACTTTGCACCGCCCCATCACACCCCGCAGTCTGGGTCCACCTATGCCAGTGCCATCGACTCCAGTTCGTCAGCCGATGACAGCGATTCAACAACGACGCTGGTTGCACCATGACCTGTCAGCACTGTGCGACCACCGTCTCACTTCTCACTGCAGCCCTGGTCTCACCAACACCGCTGGATGACCACCACTGAGCCGCTGCCTGTACCATGACCTGAGGGCAGCGCATGCCACACCGCTGCACTTCGCACCGCAGCCCCCGGTGCCTGCCGGCCCCCCAACCTTCAACCACACAGAGTTCGATCTGCAACAGGTGTGACTTCAAGGGCCCAACGACTCCTGCACCAACCTCCAGAACCTACGCCTGCCAACGCCAGCTCTTTGGAGCTCACCGCAAGGTCCCAGGTGCCCTACATTTCTAAAGGTACTGTTTGCGGGTCTTCCCGACACCGTAGCTGGCCTTCAACACCGTGGTCAGCCAGAACTGTTGGATTTGTTTCTTCACGATGCTGTGATATCCCCAGACATAGCTATCGACTTCAAGGATCTGTTTTTAAAGACTATTTTTGCTTTATGAGCATTTCAAATAACTGTATGTTGGATTCTTATTGTTTTGGTCTTGTTTTACCCAGATAAATATTGGCTATATTTCTAAAACTGGTGCGGTGTCCTTTTGTAGTTTTTTCACTTTATTACTGTTTGTTATGTGCAAATGCTTTACACACTGCCTCTGAAATAAGCCTGACTGCTCGTGCCAAGCTACCACAGGGTGAGCAGGGGTTATTTCAGAAGTGTAAATCCCTTATCCTGACTAGGAAGAAGGGTCCCAACTTGTAGAGGGTAACAACCTGCCAACTAGAGACCCCCAATTCCTACAACTAGCTAGGTGTTTGTGTCACTGTCTCCCGAAATTGGTCCACTCTGTCGGCATGTGGTGCATGGAGTATAACAGTGCCACTCTTTAAATATGTGGCGCGTGATTACTAATCTTAAGCCGTCAATTAAATTCTGGAATAGCCTCCGGTTCTCCTAAATGGGTAAGATCACCCTAAATATGATGCTGGTACTGCCCTGGTGCCTTTATGTGTTATAGGGAACCATATACAAGATACCTCGGAATGTCTTTTGGGAATTGGACAAACTCCTGATAGAGTTATTGTGGGCTGGGAAAAGGTGCAGGGTGGGGCTGACACCCTGAAGTTGGATTGGGACAGAGGTGGCATGGAAGTACCAGACTTTGAAATGCATTATCTTGCATCTCACTTACAGCATGCCATGCACTGATTTGATGACAATTCCAAATGAGAGAAATCCCTACTGGCTGGCTCAATAGACTGCTGCGGGGAAGTGGCATGCCTGGAACAATCCCAAACCTACTGAGTGTGCAGGCTCAGGCAGGGGGCGGTGCGGGTAGTGTTCCGTAGGGTGCACCTTGCGCTGGAACTGGAGATTTGAAAAATCCAGCCCTTTTCACAGATTGAATGTTCCATGACCATGGCCTGCAGGTGGGAGGGAGGCTGTCTCATGCTGGGAGACTTATATCCATCGAGTCATTTGGCACTATACAGGAGGCCATAGAGAGTTTTGGGCTGGGCACAAGTCAATTCCTACAATATGCCAAGATGGCAGCCATGGCGTGAGCAATTTGGCCTGGTTTCCCGGATGCCCCTGAGCCTACTCAGATGCTTGTGGCCCTGCTAAATCTAGCAAAAGGCAGGAGGCTCATTACTCAGCTATACCATGCCCTGTGAGCTGACAAGTCCAGGCCCCTCCTTAAGGTGGTGGCAACATGGCAGCAAGTTTGTGAATACCCAATCATGGCTGCGGATTGGGTTAGGATTCATGGAGGACTGCGGGAGGTCTCTACTAAAGCACGGTTTAAGCTCATTCAATATAATGTTGTACATATTACATACCTCTCACCCAAACACCTACATACCATATACCCCTCTAGGAGTGCAGGATGCACATGCTGCGGGTACACAGCAGCGGACTTCTTTCATGTTGTGTGGAGCTGGCCACAGAATGCTACTGGGATGAGATACTGCAAAACTTGCATTGCGCTATGGGTTGGACGATTACAGAGACATGAAACAATGCTTGCTGGGATTGCTACCTGCTAAGAAAAGTAGGAAGCTTAGTAGGGAATTTGCAATCCTTGGACTGACTCTGGCCAAATGAAGTTAAGCCAGTAGGTGGCTGAATCCGAGCCCCTCCCCCCCCCTAAATGTGGACTGGCTATGTGGCATGATGGAATGGGCCGGAGCAGAGACACCTCATATGAAATAAGTAAGGCGCGATGATAGACTCACGGATGACCTGCAGGCATGGGGTGCCATGGTCCATGACTTTGATATTGCTGACCTCGCCGATTCCGCTGCAACAGAATGTGTGAGCGATGATGGGTCTGACCAGGTATAGCGCTCCCAATGTGTGATGGAGTTACGGTGGCATAGATGAGAATTGGGGTCTTGACAACATCATTGGAGGTGGCCTGAGGGTCGTAAGAGCAGGGTTAGGTTGTGTTGTCTGCTGTCCTTCAAAATGTGACTGTTTACTGAGCAAGAGCATGGGGGGGCGTCATTTACTTTGGTTAATTGGTTTTATTTCATTGTATTTAAAGTGGGTCTTGAGGCATTCCATGTTGTACACTATGGAGGCACACATTTTGAGTCCCTGCACAGTGACTCTGGTCATCCTGTGGAGATAGTTATGAATACATTTGGCAATGTTACTGTGCATACTTTGATGATGTATGTTACTTAAATGTCAATAAAATATTTGAAAACAACTGTTAAAAAATAGACAACAAAAGACAACACAATATCAAATTAGAACTGAACAAACAGTGGCAAAATCAAACGGAAAATATGACTATTGAAATATAAAGATCAGAAAATAAACTATCAGTGCAAAGTATGCAGTGAACGTTCTACTATAAAAGGATACCTAGATACCACTCACTTGCCATGGGCAGCTAGACTTAGGATCAACTACACCTACTCTGTACAGACACAGCAAGTACCTAAGATATCCCACTAGAAAGGAAAAGCAAAAACACAGTCATTCACCAGGCAGCACATTATAGATCTTGCACATATATACATGTGAATTTGAACCACAATAAACATATATTAAAAATGTTACAATTATTACAACAGTGAAAAAGAATTCAAGCAGGGCAATGATACTCATTTGAAGTAAACATTAGAAAAAACGTTTCCTTACCAAACACATGTAACTTCACAAACTGCAGACCTACTAATGCAGAGACACAAGCTAGATTTGCCACCGAGAAAATCAAAAGCTTTACATTACAATAAAAAGAAAAAAACAAAGGGGCATATGTACAAGGAGTTAACGCCGCTATGCAGCACTTTACCGACGGTTTTGCGGCGATTTTTTTATCGCTATATGTACAAGCTGTCGCTAACCTCTGTTAGCGGCAGTTTTCCGGCGAAAAGTTATATAGAAAAGATCGCCACTTCTGTTAGCAATAATGACATGCAAGGGAGGCGTTCCCGTGCAAAAACGGCCGCCAACCCCACTTCGCAATATTTACAAGGGAACACTTGAAGGTAGGAGGACCGAAAAAACTGCCTCTAACTGCAGTTAGAGGCAGTTTTTTAAGACCAGAAAATATCTGGTCTTAAAAATGGAGATAACACTTGGGGCCTCATGTCAGCAGGTTTGGGTGATGGACAGCGCTGCAAGCAATGTTGCTGCGCTGCCCTGCAACAAAACTACAGGGCAGGAATGCGCACCATCATTAAGATAGTGCGCATTCCTGGGCCTCGGTCATGAAAAGTGCTGCAGCGCTGCGACAAGACAGTGTCGCAACACTTTTCACTACACCCTTCTTGCGACTCCATGGTTGCGCTGTTTTCACTGGACAGCGTTCCATGACGCAAGTAATGACAGATACGTCTGGAATCCTGACGTATCTGTCTGCGCTAAAGTAACACATTGCTGCTGTAGTGTCACAAGCATGACGCAACTCCATCAATGCATGGGGCCAGCCTATCCCTGTGGCACTGCGTCACCCTTACGCCTGCCATCAGGCAGGCGTAAGGTACTGACGCAGTGCCGTCCTACAATTGTTGCAGTGAAATCTGAGGGATGTCACTGTGCCACTCCTATGAGGCCTTGTCGCGTGGGAACGCACACCCTGCGTACATCATACCTGATGCAGGTATGATGTGGCACAGGGCTTCACATGCCTACATGCGTCACTTTGCAAATACGGCACTACGTGGTGCTAGTTTTGCCTGGTCTATTCTTGAGGGGTGCCAGGGTGTTGGCGCAGTTGGAGATCCATCAGTGGCGGTTGCGCGCTGCGGTGTCATCGTCCGTAAGCGTTGGCGGAGTGGTGGTGCTGAGGGAGTTGACAAGATGTTCTTTGGTGGCCTTGATCGAGCTGCGAGGGGGGGCAATGATGGCGGTGCTGTACGGTGGGCATGGTCGGTCCAGGAGAGTCCGGTGGTGTGGCTGTAGTTGAAGTTCCCGCTGGCGGAGGAGATGTACTCGACCGTGTGTCCTGCTATGTGGCTTGCTGTGGTGACTAGCTGCTTGAGTCTGATGTTGGGGAGCTTCCCCAGGAGGGGGTGGTATTCTGGTCACTGGGGTTGTCCAGGTAGAACTTGAGTTCACAGAGTAGGATGTCGTCGGTGGATGGGAGAGCCTGGGGTGCAATGAGGTCTACAATGGCATCGGAGAATGGGGGTCCATGTCCCGGGGGGCCTGAAGATGAGGGTGACACAGAGGATGGGGTTGGTGTTGGTCCGGATCTGGAAGTTGAGGTGTTCCATGGTCACCGTTCGGTCATTAGAGTACGTGGTCAGTCGGAGTGTGCTTCTGTTGGTAATAGCAATGCCTCCTCCTGGATGGTCGCGGTGGTCCTTGCGGGTGATTTAGTAGCTGTGAGTGATGGCGATGTCCGGTCCGGAGCAGAGGTTGGTTCTGGCAGGCGATGTGGTGTCCAGGGTTGATGGCGAGGAGGGTGCTGGCGTCGTATCGGTGGAGTGTCCGAGAGGAAGGGTCCTTGGTGCTGAGCGCGGTCCATGGGCAGACGGACGGAGACGGGCTTGCCTATGGCTTGCCTTTGGCACAGGAGATGTCCATTACAATGCAGGCATTACATCGTAATGCCTTTACAACGCAACTCCAACAACGCAGGTGCCTATACATCACATTCCATTACAACGCATTGTGAGGTCAGTAATGGGGTATTTTTAAGTTTTTGGGTGGGTATGGGTTTCGGGTGTCGGAGATGAAATTTGGGGTGTATTATGGGTAAAATTTGAAATTTGGGGTGGGCATTTGGGGTCAATTATGTAAATTGGGGTGTGCAGTTGGGGTCTATTATGAAAATTGGGGTGTGCATTTGGGGTCAATTATGTAAATTGGGGTGTGCATTTGTGGTCAATTATGAAAATTGGGGTGTGCATTTAGGTCAAATATGATTTTCAGGGTGTCTTTTGGGGGCTCAAAGAAGCATTTTAGGCTTCAGAGTGTGCTTTGGGGCGCAAGGGTTATTTTTAGGGTTGCACTCACTGAAGTGGGAATAGTAATTTTTAAATCTCTGCTATCCAACACCTTCCCCACTGTTGCAATATGTCTAGTATTAGTATGCATTGTAATGGAATGCGATGTAATGGTATGCGTTGTAACTTCATATATACTTTTGGCACACCAGTGGTACGCCCGCTGCGCATGGGCGGACAGCGGCCACCATTGAGAAGTGCTGCGGGGGGACTGGACAACTGGGAGGTGGGAAACGCTGGAAACGACACTGGATGGGGCGGGGATGCGGGTGTGTGTGTGTGTAAGCGGGTGTTGTGAATATTTAAATGAGAGAATCTTACCTCGAGGCCGGGACCCGGGTCTTCATTGCGCCTGCTCTCCTGAGTCTGCTTCCAGGAACAGGAAGTAGGCAGCCAAGCTCCCTCCCCTAAGCCAATCACAATGCTGCAATGCGGCGTTGGGATTGGTCATTGGCGCCGGGACAAGGCGTCAGCCAGGGGCTGGAGGGGTGGGCATGTTCTCTATGCAGGCTGTAATGCAGCCTGCATTGCGAACAGGACAGTGCATATGACTGCTTTGGGCGGCCTGAGCTGGCCGACCAAACAGTCATTGCGCACTTGAGTGGGCATGCCACTCTGCCCCTGCCCTGCTCCATGAGTGGAGCAGCCCTAATCACCCTCCCACCCGCAAATGAGACAGAGCACAATTACATCAGGAAGTCACCATCATGTGATGATTTTTCCTCTTCATGCACTGCTTGAAAGCAGTGGGGCGACGCTCTTCCGCCATAGCGGATGAGCCGCCACTGGGGGTGCGTCATCTACAGGTATTGTATTGTATTGTATCATAGATTTATATAGCGCAAAAAACTGTCACTCTGCGGGTATCCTGGCGCTGCGGCTTACCAAGTTGTCACTAGGCAGAACAAATAGTCTGTACGTTGATTTAGAGAGCTCATTTTACTCATCCCTAGGGAAGAGCCAAGTCTTTAGGCTTTTTCTAAATGAGAGCAGCGAGTTAGTTTGTCTGATATGCAGGGGGAGATCATTCCAGAGTCGTGAGGCTGCTATACCAAATGCTCTGCCACCCATCCTAGTCTTCTTGAATCTAGCAGTAGTTACCAGTCTTGCACTGGAAGAACGAAGATTTCTCCCAGGATTGTACCAGGTGAGTTTCTCCTGCATGGAAATTGGACCCAAACCATGCACTGCCCTGAACATAATGCAGAGAGATTTAAATTGAATTCTCTCCTTAATGGGTAGCCAATGGAGGTCCTTTAATGCTGCCGTCGTTGAAGACCTGCGCTGCCTATTTAGCGCCAGTTTAGCTGCTATGGACTGGATCCTCTGCAGCTTCAATAGCACTGAGTGTGGTGCTCCCAAATACAAAGAGTTGCAGTAGTCCAGTCTACTTAAAATTATACTCCTCACTACTAAGGGTCTGGTAGCACTAGGCAGTAGTGGGAGAATCTGACGTAATGCTCTTAAGAGTGAGAAGCAAGTACTAACTATTTTATTGGCTTGTGACTCCATTTGGAGGTTGTCATCCATTAAAACCCCCATATTGCGTACTGTTCTTACTTGAACCAGTGGTTTGTCCGAAGGGGTAAATCTGAACTCAGACGGCAGAGGCTGCATCATTTTGGCAGAGGAACAATATACAACCTCCGTCTTTCCTTCATTAAATTGTAGGGCATTTGTCCTGAGCCAGTTGGAGGTTTGACACATGCACTCCTGAAATTTTTCTATGGATACCGCTTGATTTCGCTCCATGGAAAACACCAATTGTGTGTCGTCCGCATAATTGACTAGATCTATTCCAAAAGATCTAATAATGGGGATCAGGGGCGTAAGTAGATGTTGAATAGAATAGGGCTTATTGCCGAGCCCTGTGGCACCCCGTGACACACAGGTGTTTTTGGAGATGTAAACGGTGAGATGGTCACTACCTGTTGTCTGCCCGTCAAATATGATTGCAGCCACTTCAGTGCCTGTCCTCTCACTCCTATATTCTCTAATCTTTCAAGCAGTATCTTATGGTTCACCGTGTCGAATGCGGCCGACATGTCTAGTAGCACTAGTACAGAAGAATTACCATTGTCGGCACGCATTCTCAGGTTGTCCAATACAGTCACCAGGGCTGTTTCAGTTCCGTGCCCTAGTCGAAACCCAAATTGGTCCTTATCTAGCAGATGGTTTTCTTCTAAATAAGAGGACAGGGATTTACTAACTGCCCTCTCCAGGATTTTTACTGGGTATGGTAGGAGAGATATCGGTCTAAAGCTCATTGGGCTTTTAGGATCCAGAGACGGTTTCTTAAGCAGCGGACTCACCACTGCCTGCTTCCAAGCTACAGGAACAATTCCTTTTTCCAGTGACTGACAGCAAATCTGTCGCAGCCAGGGGAATAGTTCCAACTGAAACTCTTTCCATATCCCATGTGGAAGAGGGTCTAGAGGGGATCCTGAGGAAACGCTTCGGGCAAGGCTGTTAAATGTAACCTCAGTAAGAGTTTGAAAGCACTCTAAAGCAGTTGACTGACGATCATAGGATGCCTCTGCCTGTTGCTCTTCTAATGTCTGAGATGGTTCCTTTTCCTCATCCAGATAGCTGTGGTTGTTGGTGTTTAGGCCCCCAACAATCTTATTAATCTTCTCGTCGAAATGGGCAGCGATATCATCGCAAAGCTTCTGCATCGCGTCCACCTTATTTCCCATACAAGCTGGATTGGATAGGTCCTTTATAATATTAAAGAGCATTTTTGTACTATTAGGCGCCTGCAAGATGGTTTTGGCATAGTACTCTGCTTTGGACCTAGAGATGGCTTCCTTGTACGAGGCCTGCCGCAGTTTCAGCTCTTTTTTGTCTGACTCCACATACGACCTTCTCCATTTCCTCTCAGCTTGTTTGCATATTTTCCGCATCAGTTTTAGCTCCTCACTATACCAGGGGGCAGAGGGTTTCTTTCTGTTCTTCAGCCTTTTTACTGGAACCAACTGATCTAAGGTACAGTTTATGTAGTCACAATAGACTTGATAGTTTTTTTCCACAGAATTATTAGAGGTAAAAAAGTTCTGTTCTGGGAATGTCGGGTATTGTCTATTTTTTACTAGCTTAGCCCATTCTCTACCCTTGCAGTAAGTTACTGACTGGTTTATGTTACTGACTAAGCTAGGCAGTGTTATCCTAAAATGGATTAAAAAATGATCAGTCCAACATTGAGGTAATACCTCGATCACCTCTGTCTCACTTTTATTGGCAAACAGAAGATCCAGGGCGTGCCCTCCCTGATGAGTCGGCTGATGTACCAATTGGTGCAGGTTGAGGCTCTCACAGATTTGCCTCAAGTCTCTAAGAGGGGGCCCTAAATTACCATTGTCCCAGAGATTGAAATCCCCCAATATGATCATCCTTGAATGTGTTAGAGTCAAATTAATGAGGGTATCAAACAGGGCTTGATATTGGGTATTTAGATTCGGGGGCCTTTAGCATATTATTCCTGTTAGTACCTTTCCTCTTGCCTCTTGCAGTGAGAAGCCTAATAGTTCAATACCCTCGACATCGTCAACGTGTAGCGGGGTAAAATCCCATTTCTCTTTAAAGATCATCCCAACCCCCACTCCCCTCCCTAATAGCCTGGGTTTATGAAAGATTTTATAACCTTCCGGACATGCGAATCCTAACTCTACCGTGGAGTCACTATTAGTCCAGGTTTCTGTTAGAAACACAACATCTAAATCAAGGCACTCTAACATAGTTGACACCTCTTGGTGATGTTTCACTAGGGACCTGCTGTTGATCAGGCCACATTTTAATCTGCCCGGGGTCTGGGCGTCTACAGTAATGTTATTGTTGATGACCATAGCTTCTTGTGACCCCCTGACTTCCCACTCACCTATATGGAGAAGTTGTTCCCTGGAATAGCATATTCTATCGTGTCCTAGAGTAGAATTGGCAGCATGGCCGGCACTAAGCGCGATCGAAGCGCGGACTGGCGCAGACGGGCGCAGACGGGCTTGCCTCTGGCGTGCCTCCGGCGCGCTGCGCGCTTGCATCACCCTTCCTAAATAGGGAGGCATGTGCTAGGCGACCAACCAAATAGCGCGCTATCCAAGATGGCGCTGACTCGAAAATGCAAGTGCCGGTAGGCTCAATCCACACCTGGCAGCAGAATGCGAGATTGTTTTTAAAGTGCAAGTAAGTGGAATTAATATTCTTTAAAAGGTCTTTAAAAGGTCTAAAAAGTAATGTCAGCAAATCAAGATATAACAATACAATCCCCTAATTTCCCTAAGCCCCACGTAACATCAGCATAAAAAAGATTTAAAAAGAGAGATGCTTTCCAACATGAACAAGCGTGTATCAAGATCGCGTTTAGGTGCTAGGCCTGGGCGACTCGACCACCGGGCCTCCTCCGCTATGCGTCCCACCTTCTCCTTACCTGGACATTGATACCGTGGCGCAATCCGCTGTACTCTCTCCAAATCTGTGACTCAGCCAGCAGGAGCCTCAGCCAGGTGGGTTTTCACAAGCCTGGGTACAGCAGTCGCCGCCAAGTCCGCTGGTGAACCTCCCGATGCAGTTGATGCAGCAGGGCCCCCTTAGGCGTGAAGTTGCAGTGCTCCCGCCACACAAGTTTGGCGCAGCTCAGGGGCCTCAGCCTCCACTGCGTCCGGCCAGCGCAACATCATCCGTCCTGTGATGCAGAGAGGCGCGGCCCACCGTTGGTAATCCCCTCCGTGCAACCCGGTGTAGTGGAGGATCGTAGTATGCGATCCAGACCTCCCTACGTTGGTGCGCAGGAGCGCCTCTACCATTCACAGCTCCAAGGGGCTCAAGGCGGTCTTCTCACACAGGTCAGCAATGTGTCTCCATGCGACCTGCCAGACTTCACCACCAGGTACGGGCGATCTCCGCGCCTCAATGTCTACCGCCACAGCTCATTGACTCCACAGTACCTCCACATCACACATCACACTCCAGGCTCCAGACGCAGGTCCAGCGAGGCATCCAGGCTCCAGACGCAGGTCCAGCGAGGCATCCAGGCTCCAGACACAGGTCCAGCGAGGCATCCAGGCTCCAGACGCAGGTCCAGAAAGGCATTCAGGCTCTCATCCTGGTCATCCTGGATGTTGGGTGGCTTGAGGGGGTTGTTGATCTGTGCTGCACTTGGCCATGGCTGCTCCATTCTGCATTTAATTTTTTTTTGCCTATTTTCCTATTGGAGGTCGACTGATAGGCTATTTTTTCCAATAGAGGCAAAAAAAACTCATGTTAGGCTGACTAACGTGCGTTTTTTTGCCGTTAGTTGGCCTTTGGTTGGTTTTCGCCCGCTAACGCCAGAATTCCTATCGCATTCACGCTAATGTTAGCGGCAGTTTTCGCCACCGATCCCTGCAGCTATCGCCATGTAGCGATGTCTTGTAAATACGTCGCTAACGTGGCGATAGTTTGTGGCGGTACGCAGCGATAAAAAAATGGCGCTAACTAACGTTAGCGATATTTTTCGCCAGTTCTTGTACATATCCCCCAAAATGTTCAAAAATGCAAATGATGATAAGAAATAAAACAGTTAGCATTATGAAACACATTGACTATGGCCCAGGAGGCAGAACTGCATCAAAAGAAGCTGATGTGCTGCCAAGGGGGCAGAAAACAAAGACAAAAAATTGGTTACCACCCCAGAGTGGATTAAACCTTACCCCTCTGGCAGCTCCCACCCACATGCAGAAACCTACTCTCTAGTGTCTAGTGGTTTTCTGACTGATCTGCCCCCTGGTTGGGGAAAACAAAGAAGCAAAGGGGCCACTTCCTTAAAAAAACATATGTGCACAAGTCCCTGATGTCTAGTGGATTTTTTTCCCACCAGGGGGCATATTCACCTAAAAAACAGCCATTCTGACCCATAGGGAGGATGGAAACAAAAACAAAAATGCCTCAGATAAGGGAGCGACCCTTTCCTAAGGGGCCACTACCCTGAAACAACATGTGGGCACAACTCCCTTGCTACTAGCTGGTTTCCACCCCATTCCCAGGGAAGTTTGACTTAAAAAATGTCCAATCTGTCCCCAGGGAGGATGAAAACAAAAAATGACCCTCTTCAGTTGATCAATCTTTGCCCAAGGTGCTGCTCCTTTAGAACAATATATATCACAACTCCCTGGTGTCTGGTGGGTTTCTATTTCTACCCCCAGGGGCAGATCGGCTTAAAATTAGCCAATCTGACCCCAAGAAGGGCATAAAAAAAGAAAAATTGCCCCCTTCAGAAGAGTGACCCTTGCCCAAGGGGGCGCTCCCCTACAATAATATCTTTGCAGAGCTCCATGGTGTCTTGTGGGTTTCCCTGCCCCTCCCTATTATGAGTAGATCTACCTAAAAAAAAGTGCCTATCTGCCCCTCTGAGTGAGGAAAAGTGGCAAAAACACACACGGCCCTTAGGCAGAGAGAGCCTTCCCCAGGGGGCACTCTCATTGCAAAAACAATCCCTGGTGTCCCAGATATATGGAAAACGTCCCACTGTGTATTGTCCGTGTACCTCTCTGAAAATAAGTGAGCATGAGTGACTGAGTGAAAGGTTTTGCACTGTTTCCAACATCCCTGAGGGATCAGAGTTGTTATGATCAGTGGTTGCCAGAAACCATTCGCACCCTGGTAAGGTTAGGGGGGCATACAGTGGCACTGTGAGCTAGCTGGTCTACAGATCTGTGACTGGGGGTGAGTGTCTGAAAAGTTTCAGCGCTCCGTCCATTATCTCCTTGTGTTTGCTTTGTTCGCCCTAAGTTGGCAGGGTATGCCCAGACGTGGGTCCCTTGCTCACTTTGCCACTGGATTCAAGCTAGCCTGGCTGATGAGGGCTGTTATCCCGAAACTGGTCCCAGGATGCTTGTTTCCGGTCCAGGGAAGACATGGCTTGGCAGTTCGGGCTGGACTGTTCCCATGAGGCACAGGGTCAAGACTGATTTGCATATAGCTGTGTTTGAACTGGGGTGGCGAAGTGAGCTAAAGAACGATGATGGATTCAACCCAGATCCGTGACTGGGGGTGAGTGTCTGAAAAGTTTCAGCGCTCCGTCCATCATCTCCTTGTGTTTGCTACAGGCTAACATATCCTGCGGGGGTGTCCGGAATCAGTCTAGGCACCAATACCCTAGTTTATGTTGTCCAACAAACACACAGATCCTACGTATTAGTAGGAACTACATGACAGGTCGCCCTCGGACTGTCCTCGATGCCATTAAATGGGATCAGATTTGGAGCACATGTTCTGGAACTGTTCGGAGGCTGTAGCACAATGAGGAGACGTCTCCATTTTATTAACAGGTGACTGGTCACACAAATGTGTGCACGTTGGAGGGCTCATTATTGGAGCTGCTTAAGCGCTCGAAAACAGCAAATCGTTTTATGGACTTAGCACTGCTGATGGCCCGTAGACTTATTGCCATGCACTGGAAGGCTCAGACATTATCAGGCCTGGCCCGTTGGTGTGCAGCGACACTTAAGTTTGGAAAGGCGTAAGCTGTGCCATTAAGGTGAGAGGAGGCTCTTGGATTATGCAAATTGACCCTCGCAGCAGACTGGGAGGTGCAGCTATTTTGATTTACAAGCTTAAAAAAGAAGAGTTAAATGGTTAAAACTGCACACAGGTCTGCATTTAGGCACAGCCCTTAAGAGCTTAACATAAAATAACGCCCCTCCACCCGCCTTGCCCTAATCCCTAGTCTCTCCTTTCTCCCAGGCCCCAACACATTCTCTGCCACTTCTGGTGCAAGGCTTCGTTATGTAAATCCTGCAAATGAGACGTACGCCTCTCTTTCATTATATGCCAATCTAAAGGGAGGATTGGATGTTTGTTTCCTGGGTGGATGGGAATACTACAAGTAATAAGAGTAATTATAGATGTGTTGATGCCACTACATGACGTGCTGTTATTTAATGTTTTAACTGTTTGTAAAAAGCAGGACCAATGACTCCTGTTGATAATATTGCGACAAAATGCAATAACAACTCAATGGATGGGTCTACGTCAATGTAAGTGTCTCTTAATCCTGTGGCAATATTCATGTATATGTGATATGGATAAAATCCAGTAAAATTGGTTACAAAAAAACAACGAAGGGCTAAGTAGGTATGCCTGTTTGTGGCTCAGTTGAGAAGGGAAATTAGGTAATTGTTAATTAAGATAGTAGCTTTTAGATTCTGGTACAAGATCTGAATGCTTTATATAAAGGATCTTTTATAAAATATCTACTGTACCCCTTACCTGCCTATAAAATCTGCAAGCTGATCTTGCCAAAAGCCTCCTCTGTGTCAATGTAGTTGCTTATGTTATGAGTTTTTAAAGCCTTGGCTTCATCCATTGCTTTTATTAGGTCTACCACATGATGGTTGTACAAAACAATACCAACACCAAAATATTTTGATAGCCTAAATATCGACTACCACAATATACACTTCTAATACACATTGGGGTCGATCCACAAACGTAAATCTACATGTGGGGAATCCACAAACATAGATGTACACTTACATCCAAAAATGTTAAAAATTACCTTAAACTGTATATTGTATTATAACTAAGGCTTCCAGTTTTCCATTTCTAGTGGTTTTTACAGATAAATACAGACAGAAAACAATGTGTTTCCTGTGTGTATTTATTTTTATTTTTAAAAGCGAAATAATATGGAAAATTGTGCTTCTTGTGGGCGACACTGTTTTTTGTGACTTTCAGGACAACAGCTGAGCAGACAACAGCTGAACAGATAGACAGCATGGGAAGTTAAAAAACACAGGTTGAGATTTTTCCTAAATACAGGCATGTTGTAACATAATTTGTATTATAATTCTAAAATGTATCTGTGGGTGTAGTGTTTCGCTATATTTAGCTGCTTAATTTGCTAAAACATGACACGCAGCATAGTATGAGTGCATGTTTATCAGTTAAATAAATGTGGAAATATACCATATTACAACTCCATTTATTTGCAAAACACAAAATAAATATGGGTAGATAGCACTAAGATGGCCCAAAAAGAAATAAGGATAAATACAGTTGGAAACATTTTAAAAAATACCATAAAACCGGGAACCCTAATTATAACAAATGTTTACAGTTAAATACTTACAAAATGTATAACTTTAAAATATGATAAATTTAACATTTAAAAAAGAAAAACATAGTTTTAACATTGACATCCATTTACAAAAATATTAGTAAAAATGTTACTAATAAAAACGTGATTATAGAAGGTCCTATGTAGTAAGCCCCTACCTCCATCGATTTCAATGGCAATATGTTGCAGTATCAGTGATTGGCCTTGTGTAGTGCTTGACCTACTGCATGGCTTGGCTGGAGTATTTTTGAGCCTTATTTGTCTGTAGTACTACTGTAGTAAATGATGGTGTATCTTTTGTGAATTTTATTTGTCTTACTCATTTATGAGTGTGTTTAGAATTTGCATGCCCTTCCTAAACCACTCCTTAAATTTCTCCCCTGATTTTTCAGTAAATATTCCCCATTTTTCAACTACTCACCTTTTTCCTTTCTAAATTTACTACTAAAATGGAGACCTTGGTATACACAGGGCTCCGGAATTGTGCCACTGAACACAGTGCACACAGAAGAGACAGGAAAGACGGAAGCAGAGTTCTCAGTTAGAGTTTTATGAATAGCATTTTTTGGTATGGGAAGAAGTAGTGCTGGGGTTATAATACTTATACACTAAAACGTTTTTGTGAAAAGCATCATGATGTTTTACACCCTAATATAGGCACAAAAGAGCATCAAAATAACAATATCGACAAATTAAACAGGGGAACAACACAAGGAAATTAAACAAAATATCTACTTCATAAATATTCATCAAAATATCGATAACTTGTTTAAAAACTGTTAATACAACTATAATCGAAAATGATGAACATTAATACATTGCTAGACCAATCAATTACAGGGTATGAGTAGAAAGCACTGGAAACAAACATGACTTTTGCCAAACCTGCCTGAGGCGAAACGAGTGAAAATCAAACTGAAGTATGTGGATACTCTACTTCTATACAAAATACAATTAATTTAACATCACCTAACAAACTTTTAAATCGAATTTAAAAATATCTTTGTAAAATAAATATCTCCAGTTATGTTCCCATTACAAATATCAGACTTAGGTCATTACTAATCTGTGGGTCTAATGTTACTGCAGGAATAGCATGGAACTCACCAATCTCATTCTCTGACATGCCAACAGTGCCAAACACCTCGAAGAGTGTGCTTGATACTGGCGGGGAAGAGAGGGCAAGGGGATAGGGACATAAGAGAAGGCACATAAGAGATGCTGTCAGATTACAGTCATACATCTATTCTCAATAAATAGAAGTTCTCTGGGATGTTCTAAAGTCCCCCCGAGTGATGGCTCTTTCATACTAAATAGAGCACAAAATTCTCTCTACTTACATCAATTTCAGTTGCATTCAGTTTTTTCTTTTAGATGGATTTCATATGAATAGTATCATTCTACAGAAAGTGAAAAAATAATGGAGTGGCATATAGTTAAACTTAAAAAACATAGCATAATGTGTGTATTTGTAAAGCATGTGTTCACCCAGAATAGTATCTTGGTGCTGAATAACAGATGTTTATTGTTACCCAACTCAATGGTACGCATTTTATCGATCTCAAAAGGATGAAATGCTGAGTGGACCCACTACGATTTGTACCTGTGACCATGAGGTCAAACACAGGCCCCTACAGTGAACGCATTAGTCCACTAAGCCACCTGACCCGATGATTTGCATAGCAGGCAGTGGAGTGGCATACAATGGAATAGCATAGAGTGCAGTCTCGTACAGTGGAGTGGTATACAATGGAGTAGCTTAGAGTGGAGTGGCATACATCTGAGTGGCATACAGTGGAATAGCGTATAGTGGAGTAGCATACAGTGGAGTGCCGAACAGTGGAGTGGTATAGATTGGAGTGTCATACAGTGGAGTGGGATAGAGTGGAATATCATGCAGTGCAGTGGCATAGAGTGGAGTTGCGTACAGTGTAATAGCGTAGAGTGGAGCGGCATACAGTGATGCAGAGTAAAGTGGAGTGGCACAGAGTAGAGCGACGTACATTGAAGTGGTGTACAGTGAAGTGGCGTACAGTGGAGTGGCATGTAGTGGAATAGGGTATAGTGGTTTGGCGTACAGTGGAGTGGCGTATAGAGGAGTGGTGTACACTGGAGTGACATACAGTGGAAAACCATAGAGTGGAGTGGTGTACAGTGGAGTGGCATAGAGTGGAGTGGTGTAGGGATGTAGGTGAAATTTAGCAGGAATATCGATTATAGTGTGCATAGTAATACAAAATAGCGAATTGTGCTGCTTTGAGATTCTCCAGATTTACCAAGCAATACAGGGCCAAGCAAGGTGGCCTTCAGTTGCTTTGTAAATCTGGCTTAAGTATTGTGTTGCCCATGTGACACCATGCGTGACGCAAGTGTAGCGCAATACAATATTACAGGTAGGCGTTAGTTATATATTGTGCCACAGTATGCCGCAGTAACTTTGAGATATAGTGTGGTATATGGCGATGACAAGGCGGTATATGATTGGCTAATGGCTGTCTTTATAAAATTAAAAGGCAATCATATTATTTATCAACATTTTGGCTGTGTTATGATTTAGGGCCTTAGAGATAAGTAACTATTAGTTTTTATTGTTGTTTCCTTCCTATTACCACTTTATTAAAATAGCAATAGGTAGGAAAAATATTTTATATTTTTTTACATATTTTTAAATAAGTTTATGGAGTACAGTGCTAGTACCCAGCAAGTACCATTTTTGTATGAAATGTGCATTTTTTTTTTAAAAGTTGCATAGTATGTTTTAGATATTAGCGAGTACTCTGTACACTTTGTTTTTACAGAATTAAATCTGTAAAAATTGTAAATACACTGTACTACACTATACTTGTGAAATAAAGTGTATTACAGTGTTTATCAATTTTTTTACATTTTTTTATTTTTGTAAGTACAGCAGTATTTCCTAGGTAGTACCACAGTACTCCATAAATGTTTTTTTAAATATATAGAAATGTATCATTATTTTTTCCTACCTAATACCACTATACTTAAGTGATAATAGGTAGGGAAAACCTATGAAGCCTAATACTTACCAAGATGTAAGCCTCTAACTCAGAACATAGCCAAAACGTGATAGAAACAACATGGCTGACTTTAATTTCTGTGTAGGCAGTCATTAACCAATCACATAATGACGTGGCATCACTATGTACTGCGATAATATTGTGAAATTTAGAGAAACTACAGCGGTCACAAGATATCACTATGGCCCTGATTACGAGTCTGGTGGTCCACAAACCGCCAGACTCGAGGGGGCATGGCGGTCTCCTGACCGCTCTATTAAGAGTTGGGCAGTTGGACCGCCGCAGCCCCACCACAGCTGCCAGGGAACTGCCGTTCCCTGGCAGTGTTGCGATGGTCAGGAAGCAGTAATATGCTTGGCGGGACTGCAGTGGTCCCGCCAAGCATTTTACAAGTTAGCTCTCTGCCATGGTTTTCATGGCAATTCCTCCTCCATGAAAACCATGGAGGAGAGAGAACAAAGGCAGCCCTACTGGGCCCCTTGGGCCTCACGCACCTGTGGTGGCACACTGGGGGGCACAACATGTGCCCCCCTGTGTGCATGTACACCAGTTACAGTCCATACCATGCAGGAACTGTTTTTGGTGTTCTCATGGCGATGCCCATTTTCGGGGCACCACTGTGGGAACCTCAAAAACAAAGCCCGCCAGACAGGGGGAAACTCCTAATCTGGAGGGCGGTCTGACCATGGCTTTGGTGGTGCGGCGGCGGGGTGGACCTGGCACTGCACTGCCAAAGTCATAATCGGGCCCTACGTTTTTACACCTTATAACTTATAAAATACTTACCTATAATACCCAAATGGATCATCCACACACCTTAATCTATAATGCTGCCAAATGTCATGACGATCTGACTGGCCGACACAAACGTATGCGTAAAGTACATTGCTGGAAAAACTTGCTTTGGGACCCCCTTTTCTTCTTTGCACCCCCTTTATGAATCACTGCAAAACTTTGCATCCTCTGCCAATTTAGAAAAAGCTATAGGTGTGCAAAGTTTTGTGGAGATTCATCAAACGGGAACAAAGTTATTAACAGTCAATAGTCCAATAAATTCCTATCTCTGGCAACTATATCTATATATATATTCACTGAAAAAACCATAGGTTTCAGGCACGTTATAGTTAGAAATTAGCAATTAAAAAACCTTACAAATTCACTGAAAAAACCATAGGTTTTAGGGACAGTTATAGTTAGTTGGACATTGCACTCGTACAAAACCCGTGAAATTCCCCCGTTATAGTTAGTTCAGCTAACTATAACTCGCGCCCCCGCAATGCACTGCTGATGACGTCACATATTACATCACTCATGACATGGTCAGTGACATCACTGATGACATCACTGATGACATCTCAAATGACATCACTGATGACATCATCCAGTGACTGTGTGTTTCTGTAAAGTTTAAATATTTTTAATATATATAGGGAAAGGCATATTGAAGAATGAGTGGGTGTATAAGTGTCTGTATGGATGATTTAGTAGGTGCGTGACTAACTCTATAAGTGAGTGATTAAACGTATCTTACTGAATGCATGGGTTAGTGACTAAACTGGGTGAATGTCTGTATCCGTCTGTCTATTGCTGTGTAAGTGGCTGCATGGGTTTGTGAATAGCTACATGAGTGTCTATATGAGTTATTGATTGGTTGTCTGAGTATCTGTATGGGTGCCTGAGTGTTTGTGTGGGTGGGGTGTGTGCGACTCTGTGCATAGATGTGTGAGTGGGTGATTCACTGGGTGGATGGTTTCAAGAGTGCATCTGTGATAGACTGTATGGGTGGGTAAGTGTGTGTAAGAGTGTGTTAGTGAGTGAATGTATGTCCCAGTGGTACATGTGTGAGTAACTACATATGTGAAAGGCAGTATATATGTGTGTTGGAGTATATAAATAGCTATAAGCGAGAGTGTGTGATTGTGAGAGTGACTGTATGGATGAGTGTGTGCTTGTATCAGTGATTGTATAAGAGCGTAAGAATGTGCTAGTATTTGTATGAGTAAGTGAGCTGGTGTGTGTATAACTGTATAGGTGAGTAAATGGCAGTGTGTTTAATTATTTGCATGTCTGACTAGGTGTGTGAGTACCTCTATGGATGAGTGGCGGTGTTTGAGTGTCTATATAGGAGTATGAGTGCATATGATAGTCCTGTACTGAGTGACCGTAAGTATGAGTGACTGTACGGGTGAGTGAGTGGATGTGTGTGTAGACCTAAGAATCAGTGAGTGGGTATGTAGTTATTGGTGTTGGAGTGTCTATAGTTTTGCGAATGGCAGTCTGTAATTTAGAGTGAGTGTATCAAAGGTTATATTAGGGTGTGAGGAGGTGCATCAGATTATCACGTGGATGATGTCATCAGTGATGTCATCAGTGATGTCATTTGAGATGTCATCAGTGATGTCATCAGTGATGTCACTGACCATGTCATGAGTGATGTAATATGTGACGTCATCAGCAGTGCATTGCGGGGCGTGAGTTATAGTTAGCTGAACTAACTATAACGGGGAATTTCACGGGTTTTGTACGAGTGCAATGTCCAACTAACTATAACTGTCCCTAAAACCTATGGTTTTTTCAGTGAATTTGTAAGGTTTTTTAAATGCTAATTTCTAACTATAACGTGCCTGAAACCTATGGTTTTTTCAGTGAATTTCAAAGGTTTTTTAAATGCTAATTCCTAACTATAACTTGTCTGAAACCTATGGTTTTTTTCAGTGAATTTCAAAGGTTTTGTAAATGACAATTTTTAAATGTATTAATTGTTATATTTATTTTTTTGATACTGATTTACTAAATTTTTTTAAACTATTTATTTTAACATATTTTATTTTTTAAATTACATTGTAATTACATTATACATTACATTACAAAATATACTTTCTCAGAATGAATTACTTTAGTTTAAATACTTTGCAAATAGGCAATAGACTTTTAAGTACAGTAGTTATAGTTGTTGCACTGGGCAACACAATTTCAAACACAATGCAACATTGAGCTCAATGTGAATTTCTAGTTAAATGCAATTAGTTACTTTATGGATTACTTTTCTAACCACAGGACTGGATCCTAGATTCAGTCCTGGGACATCTCCTGTAAACAGTTGAGTAAAAGCGTTTTGGTTACAGTAGTGATTTTTAAGGAATATTATTGTATTTTAAAAGTTGACACTTAGAAACTTTTTCACATAGAATCACCAATGTTTTCCTATGGGAGGAAATTCACTTAGCAGGTAAGTAGTTTTATCGTTACTTTTTCTTACTCAGTGGTGGATCCTGGATCCAGCACTGGTGCATCTCCTGTAAACAGTTGAAAGAATGCGTTTAAGTCATACAGGCGATTTTTAAGGAATATTTGTAATTTGTGAAAATCGACACTGAAACTTTTCTGCTGAAAACCAGACAATGGATTCCTATGGAAGGAAATATAAGTTACTGGTAAGTACGGTTAGAATTACTTTTCAGGGTCAGTGCTGGGCTAAAAGATGGAGCACTGGGTTCTCTCCTCATAACAGGTGAGTAAATCGGAATTTGTAGTTCGGCTGATTTTAGAGGAATATTATAAAGTTCCAAAACTCCACATAGAAGAATTTCCAAGTGAAACCAGTCAATGTTAGCCTATGGAAGGAAATTCAAGTTACTGGTAAGTACGGTTAAAATTACTTTTCAGGATCAGTACTGGGCTCAAAGATGCAGCACTGAGGTCTCTCCTGATAACCGGTGAGTAAATCGGAATTCGTAGTTCGGCTGATTTTAGAGGAATATTTGTATGTTTCAAAAATCGACACAAACTTTTTCAGCAAAAAGCAGGCAATGATATCCTATGGAAGGAAATTCAAGTTACTGGTAAGTACGGTTAAAATTACTTTTCAGGATCAGTACTGGGCTCAAAGATGCAGCACTGAGGTCTCTCCTGATAACAGGTGAGTAAATCGGAATTCGTAGTTCGGCTGATTTTAGAGGAATATTATAAAGTTCCAAAACTCCACACTTAGAAGAATTTCCAAGTGAAACCAGTCAATGTTAGCCTATGGAAGGATATTCAAGTTACCGGTAAGTACGGTTAAAATTACTTTTCAGGATCAGTACTGGGCTCAAAGATGCAGCACTGAGGTCTCTCCTGATAACCGGTGAGTAAATCGGAATTCGTAGTTCGGCTGATTTTAGAGGAATATTTGTATGTTTCAAAAATCGACACTTAGAAACTTTTTCAGCAAAAAGCAGGCAATGATATCCTATGGAAGGAAATTCAAGTTACTGGTAAGTACGGTTAAAATTACTTTTCAGGATCAGTACTGGGCTCAAAGATGCAGCACTGAGGTCTCTCCTGATAACAGGTGAGTAAATCGGAATTCGTAGTTCGGCGGATTTTAGAGGAATATTATAAAGTTCCAAAACTCCACACTTAGAAGAATTTCCAAGTGAAACCAGTCAATGTTAGCCTATGGAAGGAAATTCAAGTCACTGGTAAGTACGGTTAAAATTACTTTTCAGGATCAGTACTGGGCTCAAAGATGCAGCACTGAGGTCTCTCCTGATAACCGGTGAGTAAATCGGAATTCGTAGTTCGGCTGATTTTAGAGGAATATTTGTATGTTTCAAAAATCGACACAAACTTTTTCAGCAAAAAGCAGGCAATGATATCCTATGGAAGGAAATTCAAGTTACTGGTAAGTACGGTTAAAATTACTTTTCAGGATCAGTACTGGGCTCAAAGATGCAGCACTGAGGTCTCTCCTGATAACAGGTGAGTAAATCGGAATTCGTAGTTCGGCTGATTTTAGAGGAATATTATAAAGTTCCAAAACTCCACACTTAGAAGAATTTCCAAGTGAAACCAGTCAATGTTAGCCTATGGAAGGATATTCAAGTTACCGGTAAGTACGGTTAAAATTACTTTTCAGGATCAGTACTGGGCTCAAAGATGCAGCACTGAGGTCTCTCCTGATAACCGGTGAGTAAATCGGAATTCGTAGTTCGGCTGATTTTAGAGGAATATTTGTATGTTTCAAAAATCGACACTTAGAAACTTTTTCAGCAAAAAGCAGGCAATGATATCCTATGGAAGGAAATTCAAGTTACTGGTAAGTACGGTTAAAATTACTTTTCAGGATCAGTACTGGGCTCAAAGATGCAGCACTGAGGTCTCTCCTGATAACAGGTGAGTAAATCGGAATTCGTAGTTCGGCGGATTTTAGAGGAATATTATAAAGTTCCAAAACTCCACACTTAGAAGAATTTCCAAGTGAAACCAGTCAATGTTAGCCTATGGAAGGAAATTCAAGTCACTGGTAAGTACGGTTAAAATTACTTTTCAGGATCAGTACTGGGCTCAAAGATGCAGCACTGAGGTCTCTCCTGATAACAGGTGAGTAAATCGGAATTCGTAGTTCGGCTGATTTTAGAGGAATATTTGCACAATGGTGAAGGAAGGGGGTGGGGCCTGAAGTGACTTGTATGCAAACACGCCCTGTGGCACGTTTTAAGTTGGAGAATTAATTCCTCCTCAATCCCGAGGGTCCCTAGGGGCCAACTAGCCCACCAGGAACCTCCAGTACGCGCCAGGGGGCTGCGTTGCAGAGAGGTGTAAAAAGGGGCGTGGCCTCTGTTCACCTCTCTGCAACGCAGCCCCCTGGCGCATACCGGAGGTTTCTGGTGGGCTAGTTGGCCCCCAGGGACCCCCAGTATTCAAGGGGAATTACTTCCCTTTCTTAAAACGCGCCAGGGGGCGCGTTTGCAGACTGCTGCAGGGAGGGGGCGGGGCCTCCGGCACGATGCCGGTCTTTTTTTTTTTTTTTTGCTTTTTTCTGCCCAGGGGGTACTTGTGGGGCCCCCTGAGCAGACCTAGGGGGTCAGGGTGTTTCTACCCTGCCCCCTTTGTGCGTTTTGCACACTTGTTTCTTGTGTTTTTTTTTTTTTTTAATCGGCGGGATCCGCGCACCCTAAGCGCATCCTGCCGATTTTTTTTTTTTTTTAAATGCTTTTTTTTTGCCCAGGGGGTCCTTGTGGGACCCCCTGAGCAGACCTAGGGGGTCAGGGTGTTTCTACCCTGCCCCCTTTTTGTGTTTTGCGCACTTGTTTTACTGCTTTCTTGTTCCTCGGTTCTACCGAGGAACAAGATGGCTACCAATACTTCCTGGTTTGGAGTGTTGACAGCCAATTAGCATGCAGCTCGTGGTCGGGAGGGTGCGCGGATCCACCGCGGCCATAGATATCGAAACTTTTATTTTGGATTTTCTCAGCAACTACTGAACGGATTTACACTATTTTTAAAAAGGGTGCTTTCTGAACCAAGCACTACCTTTTTGCCAAATTTGGTGTAATTCCGTTCAGCAGTTCGGGCTGTAGCCGTGCGACCGCCAGTAGATAATATATATATATATATATATATATATATATGTTATCTACTGGCGGTCGCCAGTAGATAGTTATAGTTAGGACATAGTTTCCATAGGAAACTCATTTTTTGTTTTCCCAATAACTTTGGCGCCGGTTGACGAATCTTCGCGAAATTTTCAAACTCGTAGCCCGCTCCGGTCAGCTCCTATCTTGAAAGTTTCAGGGTGATTCGGCAAGCAGGGGCCGAGAAAAAAGGGGGGTCCCAAAACGTGTTTTCTCCATGTTAATTCCCATAGGAAACTTTAGACACGGCTACAGCCCGAACTGCAGAACGGAATTACACCAAATTTGGCAAAAAGGTAGCCCTTGTTTCAGAAAGAGACCTTTTTTTTAAATGGTGTAAATCCGTTCAGTAGTTCCTGAGAAATTCAAAAAATAGAGGTCAGAAAATCAATTTCCCATAGGAAACTTTAGACACGGTTACAGCAATTGCTGAGAAAATCCCAAAATAAAAGTTTCGATATATAGAGGCACAGTGGATCCGCGCACCCTCCCGATCATGCGCTTTATTCTAATTGGCTGTCAACATTCCAAACCAGGAAGTGTTGGCAGCCATCTTGTGCCTCGGTAACCGAGGCACAAGAAAAGAGAAAAAGAAACGCGAATAAAAAGAAAAGGGGGCAGGGTAGAAACACCCTGACCCCCTAGGCCTGCTCAGGGGGTCCCACAAAGTCCCCTTGAATCCAGAGGGTCCCTGGGGGCCAACTAGCCCACCAGGTACCTCCAGCAAGCGCCACAGTACTGCGTTGCAGAGAGGTGGTTCAGCCCACGCCCCTTTTTACACCTCTCTGCAACGCAGCTCTGTGGCGCTTACTGGAGGTACCTGGTGGGCTAGTTGGACCCCAGGGACCCTCTGGATTCAAGGGGACTTTATCCCCCAACTTAAAACGCACCACAGGGCGCGTTTGCGAAGTGGTGAGGGAGGGGGCGGGGCCTGAGGTGACATGTGTGCAAACACGCCCTGTAGCGCGTTTTAAGTTGGGGAATTAATTCCCCTTCAATGCTGAGGGCCCCTGGGGGCCAACTAGCTCACCAGGTACCTCCAGTAAGCGCCACAGGGCTGCGTTGCAGAGAGGTGGTCCAGGCCACGCCCCTTTTTACACCTCTCTGCAACGCAGCTCTGTGGCGCTTACTGGAGGTACCTGGTGGGCTAGTTGGACCCCAGGGACCCTCAGGATTCAAGGGGACTTTATCCCCCAACTTAAAACGCGCCACGGGGTGCGTTTGCACAGTGGTGAAGGGAGGGGCGGGGCCTGAGGTGACATGTGTGCAAACACGCCCTGTGGCGTTTTTCTAAGTTGGGGAATTAATTCCTCTTCAATCCTGAGGGCCCCTGGGGGCCAACTACCCCACCAGGTACCTCCAGTAAATGCCACAGACCTGCGTTGCAGAGAGGTGGTCCAGGCCACGCCCCTTTTTACACCTCTCTGCAACGCAGCTCTTTGGCGCTTGCTGGAGGTGGACCACTGACAAAATATCGAAGGTCAAAAAATCGACCTACAAAAATATCGCAACAAAAATATCGATGTCAATAATATCGAAATCCTATCTACAACATGGTAAGTACAAAAATATCAAAAATAAAATATCGATGTCAAAAATATCGTTATCAAAAATATCGTTTTTTTTTTTTTGTTAAAAATAATATGTAAAATAAACTAAATAATACTTATAATTAAAATAAACATAGTTAAAAATATTTTATAATTTTTAAAATTAATAAGTAACATATATAATTAAATAAAACATTAATTAAACATATACATATAATATATAATATATATACTTACTTAGGGGCCCATTACGATACCCGGCGTAAATAAATCCGCCAGGCATGGAATCGGCAAAATACCGCCCGCATACACCGTCTGAACACCGACCACGCCATTACGATAACACAAACCAAAAACCGCCATCGGCGGTAAAATCACACTAAATACC